>NSJX01000007.1:842952-928191 GCA_002286715.1 Dentipellis sp. KUC8613 | reverse complement strand
GGGGGGGGGGGGGGGGGGGGGGGGGGGGGGGGGGGGGGGGGGGGGGAGCGGCGGGCGATGGAAGGGGTCGCATAGGGTTTGACTTTACTTCTCATAGTAATGACGCGCAGGGAGGACTTTTGACGGTTTGCCCGCACCCCCTGTACATGAGCCGATTGCATTTTACGAGCTGCCAGGCTGCCCTGCCATCCCGAACCGCGTTTCGAGAATTCAGACAAGTCTCATTTTATGCGAGACGTGTCCGTGGACCGCCTGCCTGCGTCATACCACGGCCACAAAGGCACTCAGAGCTGTAACCGCATCCACGGCCAATTCGGAACGCAAAGATTTTTCATTATGGAGATGTGCGTCATGCCGGATCTAATACTTAGACTAGGCTTAGGGTACTGGGTGTTGCAGATAGCGCAGACGAGCGCGCGCTCTTACGTGTCGCCTCCGGGACGCCATGCCCCGGACACGCTGGAACCTGGAGAGAGGGCCTGCGCCGTGCCGGGCCGCCGGGGGGCACCTGCTATATGGGCCGGGGGAAAGCGCGCGTGGCGGTAGGGCAGGCTGAAGCAAGTTGCCATACAAGAGCGGGAGGTGTGCGCCCACGTACCATGCGCAGGTGCGGCGCGAGAGACCGATTATGAAGCGTGGAGATACGATGGGCCCCGAGATGCACACACACATACATACATACGCTGGACATGCAGGCAGGCACGTTGGGCTGCATCTGGGCTGGGCTCTGCGTCTGTGCATGTTGGGAGGGCTGAGAAGAGGTCAGGTCATGCTAGGCCGCCGTGGTCGGAGTCGGACGCCAGAGAGGCATGTTCGCGCGCGGGCTCCAAAGCGAAACTGGCCGGGCAGATCGGCAGCGTCGTACGAGAACGCAAGGCGGAATCGGTGCGGGGATTGCGCATTGACAGGTGCGGCGCAGGAAAGCAAATGTGAGGGATAGGGTGGGCCGTGCCGTGGCAGGCGCGGGACGGATGTGTTAGCGCTTTGGGCCGGAGGTGGAGGTACGTGCCTCCAGTACGTGCCTTCAGCGCGACGCATTGGCCTGTATTCGGCGGTTTGGAAGATTGATCGAGAGGGAGGCGGCGGGGCACAACACACGCCTCCATTGATAGCTGGCCACGCGGGCTCGGAAACGACGTCAGTGGGCAATGGTGATAGGGCACAACGGGATGGGACAGATGTGGGGAGCGGTGGGCAAGAAGCCACGGCGAGTGGTTGCCTGGCTTTGTCAGTGCGGTGCGAGGAGCGTAGAGTGAGACGCCAGGACAATGACAGTTGCCGGAAACGTGTGTGTGCATCCCCACGAACATCCTTGTTTCCGGAAGGCTAAAGAGCACGTTACGTACACCCAACCATTGGCGGTCGGAGGAGACCATTCCGGGGGATGGTATTGCGGTCGTCACGGGGCGGGAATGCGCCGGACAGGACACACGAAGAGAGGAAGATAATTATCTGTGGTGATGATGGGATCAGGATTCGAACGGCGAGCGGCTGGAAAAAGCATCAGCGAGAGTCGCCTGCCGTCTGAATCGTCTGCCTCGTGTTCGTTTCGCCTGAGCCGATCGCCATGTGTTTGTACATATACTCCTCCAATCCCCTCCGTCTCTCCTCCCTCCCGCCCTCCCATGGACCCCCTCCCCCAGGAGTCCATCCCCCGACCTGCCCTCTCTCGCAAACGCAAGGCTGACTCTCAGGACTCTGACAACTCTGACCCCGCTGTCCCACCCCCCGACTCCCCTCAATGCGACCGACAGCCCCTCCCCGCCCGCCGTCCTGCCCCCGCCCCTGCCCCTCACCGTCTCTCTCTTGAGACGGCCTCCAACTCGGCCCAGGGCTCCTGGTTCACCTCGCGCCCTGCAACCAGCGAGACCCCACTCGTCTCGCCATCGACCCCCTCCTCGACCCCTCCCGAAAGCCCCTCGCGCGCGAAGCGGCCCCGTATCGACACCGCCCAGGCTTCCTCTAAGGCCAGCAAGCGCGCTGCCATAAAGCGTGCGCAAGAGCTCATCACCGCATTGCAGGCCTCTGCCGGCAACTGGCACTGGGAGACCTCCCCCGACGGCGACACCCGCCTCGTCGCGCCCATCCCCAGCAAGCAAGGTGCAGACCACCAGGAGGACACCGGTGACTTTTCCATCACCTCCCTCTCCCCGGGTGGACTCTCCCCGTCTGCGTCGCGCATCGTCATCCCAATCGACCCCTGCTCGCCACATATCCCCATACGCCACCCGCCAATCAACAAGGAAACTCTGAAAGAGCTTGATCTTGACGCGATCATGCGCAACCCCCAGCTCCGTTCGTCTCCTCCCTCGCGCACCTGTGGCCGTGTTTCCCGAACCCTGTGCTAATTTCTCCATCCAGGCCACGATTTCCTCTTCGACTCGGGGTTACAGTTCCGTGCCGCCGCGACGCGGCGAAAGCGCGAGCAAGCAGAGACATACTGGCGGGCGGTGCGTACCGAGCTCGAGTCGGGCTGCACATGCGTCACGTTTGATACCCGTGGGCGCCCGCACAGCTTGCTCTGCGTTTGCAAGCGACTTCCCGATGCTCCTTCGGAGCCCGTCATCGCGTGCATGCCCCTGCGCCGGAAGTTGACCCTCCGGATGCCCTCCCGCATCAAACCGTTGCTACAAGAGCTCCTCCATGTCCTTTTGTCCATCATCCGGCCCCAGACCTCCGTTCCTCCTAACACGCAGGGTGGGGCAGTCAGTTTCCAGCAGCGCCTGAGGCAGCACCAAGAACAGACGTTGCGGCTGCAGGCGGTGCTGGATGCCGACCTCATTCTGCAGGAGATGAAGCACGGCGTGTATGACCTCTCGAGTTCGTTCGAGGTCATCGGCGAGGTTCTCAAGTCGCATTGCGCGCCCATGCGGGACGGTGCGGTCGACGCCATGGTGGCGCTTGCGAACAAGTGCTCACTGGACGGCGAGGGCACCAAAGCGGATGCCGTGCAGGCGATGCGGAGCTGCTTCGAGATTTTGGAGCTCATGAAGCTTGTACGCCCAGCGCTGTCGTCCGTCGCCGCTCATGTACTTATCTGGTTTTCACTCTAGGACATCGCCAATCACCAGATGCAGACGCTTCGCCCATACATCATCCACTCATCACCGGAGTTTGAGCTGCGCACATTCAAAGAGCGCCACGCCGCCCAAGCGCAGCGAGCCCTCACAGAGCAGTGGCTTGTCAGCGCGCACCGGCAGCTCGAGGTCTCCGACTACAAGCTAGTGTACCCCCAGCGTGTCCTCTCCTTCCGAACGCTTAGCAAACGGACACGTGTTATCTTATCGTCTCTGAAGGCTATTATCGACTTGATCTTCTCCCCTCCCTCCCCTGTGCCTCTGACTTCCCCTCTGGTCACTACCACCGCTCCTACCCATCATGCCGTCCCTCCTGTTGCATCTCTACTCTCCGGGTACCCAGAAAGCCTCTATCTCGACCACTCACGGCTCATTTTGCTCGCGAAAGACGCATCCGACCTGAGTACGATCTACATGCTGCTTATGCTCTACCGCCAACTCCTGTTCACCTCTACTCCCAAATCCTCGCCTGCGCGCGGCGACATGGTCCTTGATGACGCGCACTTACAAGGCATAAAGAAAGAACTGTGGGAGCTGGGCCCCCAAAATCTGGGGCGATGTTTCCTGCCTGCCCAGCCCATGCACCACTCCCGTTCGTCGCAAAACGACGAGAAGGAGCAGGAGGAATGGAATGCTGGCATAAAATCCGTCGTCCTGCAGGTCACCGCCCGCGCCTCCGAAGCGCGCCAGCGGCCTTCACTCCTACACTCCAAATCCGACCCTACGCCCGCCCCCATGCCCCGTGCCCCGGACCAACATCTGCTGACAATTGCCGAGAGCTGGGCGGACAGTCACTTGCGTATCGACTCACCGCTCAGCAAAATCATGCGCGAGCGCCTCCGCGACGCCGTGTTCGACCTCGTCGTCTCGATGGTCGTCCTGTGTGGCAGCTTCAATCCCGCCCTGCCCACGCCCTCCACAACGCCTACTCCGCTTCCGGAGCAGAAAGTCGGCACCGCGACTGGCCTCGAGCCGCTCTCGGCGGAAATCCGCCAGCTCGGGGAGCGACTCGCAAAACTCGCCGTGCTGCACCTCAACGTATACCAGACGCTCTACGAGGAGTCTGGGATCTTCCCCGAGTGGTGAGGCTCAAGGCACCTGCCGCTCGCACGCCCTTCCTTTCGACGTACGTTGATCTCTAGACATTCCTTTGTTGCGGTTGCTTTTTTGGTTTGTACTATACAACTTATCCTGGGACATTGCTACATAATCTTGGTTCTTCACGATCGGGGGATGATGACGATATACCTGCACGATTTCCAGCACTCTACGGCTTCTTTTTTGGGTCTGGGATGGTGCGCACGCGCGGCGGGAGGTGGAGAGCAGGGCGCATGTAGGTGTCGAATAAGTAGCAGTAATAGAAATATTGAAGTTTATCCAAAGCATGCACATCGCGACGCCCAGATCCGTATCGCCAAAGATAGTGGCCAAGAGGCTGAGAGCAGGGGAGACAAGTGTGGAAGGAGGCTAAAAAACATAGGCACGTGATGATAGGCAGCAGTGGTCATCGGCCTCCTCCGCCTCGCTTCACTGAAGACCCAACTGACACAGCCGTCGGGCTGTCCTCCTCTCCTGCGACCGTCATGTCCTCCACCTTGACGACGCCCTCCACCACCAGCGACCAGCCTTTCTTCACCGCAGGGCCCGCCACCACCACCGCGAGCAGCGGGGGCGGGGGCGGCAACAACTCATCTTCCCTGTACCTGTACGTCTTCCACGCATTCAGCCACACCCTCGCAATATACCCACTGATGATGCCATGCGACCGCGCGGCGCCTATCCAGCTTCACGTTCCTCGCGACGCTCTTCCTGCTGCTCACCGTCTCCTGCGCGATCATCCTGCGCTCGTTCATCGTGCGCCGCCGCTTCCGGCGCCGCATGGAGGAGGCCATCCTCGCGGGCGCGATCCCGCCGTCGCCCACGGGCGGGCCCGGCGCGCGCAGGCGCACCTTCGGCGCGAAGCCGCGCATGTGGGACACCTGGGTCGTGCCCGGCACCGCGCGCGCGAGCTGCGAGTGGGCAGACATCCTGGTGCGTCCTTTCCCCCGCCCTGCACTCCCCGGCGCGTCCCCGTGCACAGTGCGCTGACTGACACGCACCGGCTGGCCCACGCGGCGCTGCGTAGCCCGTGTCGGCGGTCCCCACGGCGTACAAGCCCCTGCCGCAGACGAACGCACCGCCAGACGCTTCCGCGCCTTCGCTCTCGCCTCTGCCGTCCCTTTCGCCGCCCTCGTCTCTCCGGCGCATGCTCCGGTTCCCGTTTGGCTCCACGCGGTCACCGTCGCCGCCCCCACCAGTTGCACCGCCGGAGGGCTCCGCGCCCGGGGTCGAAAAAGACGGTGCGGAGCCGCGGGACATGCAGGTGTCCGTGCTTATTGCGATGCCGGACGCGCGGCACCCGCACCATGGCGAGGTGCGCAGTTCCGGCGCGTCGGTGAAGGGCAAGGAGCGGAGCTTGTACAGCGAGATGGAGGACGAGGATCTGCCGGAGATGGTCATTGGCGTCGCGGAGCTGCCGTACCGCGGCGAGGGTGCGGGTGCGGGTGCGGGCAAGGCGTGGTGAGTGTGTCGATGATACCGGACGATACGAGATGGGTGGGGGTGTATGCGTTTGGACGATTGTATAGGCATGCTGTCGCATCTACATCTGTATTGGCTACAATAGATCTGTACTACTACTTCTCATCTGGTCCCGACTCATTTCGTCGTAATGTAAGACACCGCGCAGATAAAAACGTTATATGCAATCTGGGAAGCACCCTGTCAGCAGAGCCTTACGATGACAAAGTATGCAAGCTATACTCACCATGATTCCATCCTATCGTCTGGTCTATTTTGTCTCGTCTCGTCCCCCGACTCAATCTTGTGACGCATCGTCCTCGTCACCCGACATTGCTTCAAGACCGTCATCCGACATGATCTCAATCCCGTCAATCTCCAATTCATCCTCGTCGTCCGAGCCCTCGAAGAACTCGAAGCGCTCCAAGTGTTCCCTTAGCCACTTCTCGTCGTCCGGCTCGACGACATCGTCGATCTCCATGAACACCTTCTTGAGCGGGCGGCCCGCAGCGATGCGCGCCTCCGCGAGCTGGTGCATCTGCTCTCCATCCACGCCCGAGGAAGATAGGTTTTGTAGGCTCGGAAGCGGGACGTGCGCGTCCCCTGCCGCCGCCGAGGAGGACGCCGCGCCGGGCGCCTGGGGAAAGAGCCTCGTGAAGAACGGCTCCTCGAGGTGGTACCGGTTAAGGTGCAGGTCGACGACGTTCGGGAGCGAGGCGTAGAGCGTGTCGATCGCGGCATCGTTGCACGGCAGGCCCGAGATGCGCAGCTCCTGTAGGCCGTTGAGCAGCGACTTTGTCTTTCCCGGGAGCGGCGCGGCGAGCTGCGCGACAAACGTGGAGTAGTCCTCCTCTTCGAGATCGAGCGCGAGGCTCGCGGCGTTCGGGAAGACGAGGCGCTCGAGCAGCGCGGACGCGTACGCCTGCGGCTGAAACGCAAGCACGAGGTTGCGCACGGACGGCAGCTCGATGGTGTCCTTCGGCCAGTCCGCGGGCGCGCCTGCGGGCCCGGACATGCAGAGCGTGAGGGTGACCAGGTTCGGGGAGCGCGTGAGCATGCGCGTGAAGTCGTCCCACTCGGGGCGCACGTCCTGCGCGTGGTATGCGAGCTCGAGCTCCTCGAGACCCTGGAAGAAGTCGCAGCGCGGCCAGTCGACATGCACGCCCCAGAGCGCGACATTGACGAGCTGAGGCGCCTGCCCTGCGAACGGCACGACGGGCGCACGCAGCTCGGCGGGCTCGAAGTGCTCGATGTCGTCGGTGTCGTCGTAGTGGTAGAGGTGGAGCATCTTGAGCTGTTCGGCCGCGGGTGCGGTCGCGAGTGCGTTGAGCGTGTGGTGCATGATCGCGTAGTCCTCCGTCATGAGCTCGAAGATGCGCCAGCGGTTGACGTGCGGGAGAATGAGCGCGCGGATCGCGTCGAGGTCGGCGGGGCCAAACGAGCGGGACTTGCGTTTCGTAGCGGCGCTGCTCTTGGGCTCGTCGTCCGGTGCGTCTGCATCGGACTGCACGACCTCCTCCGTCTCGTCGAATTCCTCCACTTCCTCCACTTCGTCCTCTTCCTCCTCCTCGTCCGAGTCGTCGTCGGGGACGGTGCAGTCGATGTCGATCACGAGCGGACAGCCCGCGGAGCGCTCGATGTACGTCCTGGACTTGTCGAACGGCGGCCCCTCGGTGAAGTCAAGGCGCGTCCACAGCGACGGCGTCTGGATCGCGACGTCGCGCCAGCGCTTGCACACGTGCGACGCGAGCACCTGGAATTCGGGCGTGGGCTCGTCGTCGTCGTCCGAGTCGTCGTCGTCAATATCCTCCTCGTCCTTGTCATCAGCATAGTCCAGCTGGGCTCCAAGCGTAAAGATGTATGAGAGGAGCTCGTTTGGGAGAGTGTTGATGGGGCAGCCGTCCACCGGAGGCACGAATGGATTGGAGCGCATTCCCTCTAGCAGCATCTTCATGTGCGCATCCGCACGGGAACTGCTGAGCCTGTCATCTATGAATTCAGTGTTGTGAGTGGATGCAGGCGTTTCTTTGTCGGCAGACATGAGATGTAAGGCCGCACTGGATGAAGGAAAAAAAGTCGAGGATGCATTTGAAGAATACCGTCATATCGCGGTCACGTGGTGTCAGCAAGATCGATCATTTCTTGTCACTTGTCGCGATCTTGCCAACTCGACAATCTGGTTACTGACTCGCCCCAGCGACCCGGAGCAACGGTCGTGGCTCGGCGGCCGGACGTCTGTTTCTACCTACGTTCCAGTTTTCCAGCTGTTGCAAACGGTCGGGTGTAGTCTCAAAAAGTGCGGATTAGGCAGTGAGTGATGATAAGTACTTTTATTGACACGTCTTACTACCCTGCAACAATTGTCCACCGCTAATGAATATTCACGGACTCATCAATTCCACCGGAATAACAGCAGTTGGTGGCATGTTCACGGATAGAAATACACTCGACTTTTCAGTCCACAGATATTCAAACATGTGAGTACATATCATAGGGAACACGGCGCAGCCTTTCTTTCCCCAAGGCGTCCTCCAACCGCCCACCATGCTATTCTTCAAGTTCGCAGGTTTCGCTGCCCTGGCCAGCACTGTTGCGGCACAGCTGAATGACTGCGAGGCCTGGGTGTGTTCCCACCTTCCTTGTCCTATATCCGAGTGCTGATGCGCTTTAGCCGTTCGATGTGACGACAATCTCGTCGCCCGACGGGTCCGTCGCCGCCAAGTTCGTGTCGCTCGGCGCGACGCTGGCTGAACTGTACGTCAAGGACCGGGATGGCCAATCGCTCGACGTGGTCCCGGGCTACGATGACCCCGTGCGTAATTATTATGAGTTGTTGCGGAAATCAACACCGCTGATGCGATTGATCTTCCAGTCGCGATTGCTGACCGACTCCGGGCACCCCGTATTCAACGCCATAGTCGGACGGTCTGTCAAGATCTAACTTCCTGCACTGTTTGTGATTACTGACGAAAACGTCTTGCAGCTACGCCAACCGTATCAAGAACGGTCAGTCACCCCAACCCGCTCCTCACGATTCCCATTCTCTACTAACGCTCCTGCATGTGCGAACAGGCAGATTCACCATCCCCCCAACGCGCAACCCGCCCGCCGACGGCCCCGGGGTCTATCACATCCCCACCAACGCCGGGCACAACACGCTGCACGGCGGGACCATCGGCTGGGACCGCCGCAACTGGACGATCGTGGACAAGAACGCGACGAGCGTGACGTACCACCACCTCGACACGGCGGACGAGGGCTTCCCGGGCTATGTCGATGCTTTCGTGCGTTCCCCCAGAAGGGAAACATTGTAAGCCCGTACTGACCTCGACCAGGTCACCCATTCCGTGGATAACGGCCAGCTGCGCACTCAGGTGCACGCGACGGCGTCCGCGCAGACGCCAATCATGGTGACGCAGCACGTATACTGGTGCGCCGCCCCTTCACCATTCTTCCTGCCAACCCTTCATCCATAATCCATATTCCCTCGTCCCTCACTGCCCCCACTGCCCCCACAGGAACCTCGACGGCTTCCGCACGAGCACGCAGAACTGGAACACAGCCACCATCCTCGACCACACGCTCTACGTCGACGGCTCGCGCTACCTCAAGACGGACGGCGACGGCGTCCCCACAGGCGACATCCTCAACGTCGACGGCACCGCGCTCGACTTCCGGCAGCCCGCGAAGATCGGCGCGCGCTTTGAGCAGGCGAAGGGCGTGTGTGGGCCCGGTGCGTTAATGAACGATCATTGGACATGACGTGTTTCCAGTCCCGGGCTGACTGGTGCTGTGGTCGCCGCGTATGGTGACAGACTGTCAGGGCTACGACAACTGTTGGATCTACGACAAGCCCGAGGAGCTGACGCACGGCGTGAGCCTCTGGAGCGACTTTTCCGGCATCAGGTGCGCCCGCTCCCCTCACGCCCTCCCCTCCTCGATTCCCATACTGGTACTCATCCCACGCACGCAGGCTCGACATCACGACGAACATGCCCGCGACGCAAGTGTACACCTCGAACGGGCTCAACACGCCGCGCAAGGCCGTGCACGGCGGGCCCGGCCTGAGCTACGGCTCGCACTCGGCCGTGGCCATCGAGCAGCAGGGCTGGGTCGACGCGATCAATAACCCGCAGTGGGGGGTGGACCAGATCTGTACGTGCCGCTGCTCTGTCTTTCTCCATCCTCATCTCTGACCTCATTCTCATTCTCATCTCCGTCCTCGTCTCGTGGCGTGTCGACCGCCAGACGGGCCCGGGAAGGACTTCTCGTGGAGCACGACGTACCGGTTCTCGAACTTTGCAAAGGGCGCACATCTTTCTATTCTCTCTGTAGACCACGAGTAGAGTACCACTCGCAGTTTCCACTGGCACAATTCTAGTCATACGTTCTTTTTGAACAACTGTCTTTCTTATGCGAAATGGAGCGCACCATCACAGCGCCTGCGGCTCATCCAGCTGGTCAGAACGACAATAAGGCCATTCATATTGCCGCATACTCGTATTCTACCCAAGAGCCAAGAGAACCACCCCGCATATATTCGGCCGTATGAACGAAGTGTAGCCGGACACAAACGCGCGGGGCAGATCAGAGAGTCCAGGCACAACGAAGCAAGCGGCACAAAAAAAAATCGGTAGCTCGCAAGAGCGAGAGGAGGAGCATGAGCATGAGCAAAAGAAGATCGTTCGTAAAGGGAGGGCGTGACGGGGGCGCGTCGTGTCTAGGCAGACAAGGTATCGGTATCGGTATCAGGAGCAACAACAGGGGGGCATAACGTAGAGAGCAAGGTGAAGGGGAGCACTGGGTCCGAGTCTGAGTTCGGCAGTGGGTACACTAGCGGACGAAGGTGAAGGGCGAAGGGCGAAGACGAAGGACGCCGCAGTCACGCGGAGAGATGACGCAGTAATGGTACAAAGCGAGCAAGCGAGAGCAAGTGGAATACAGCGTAGAACAGGAAACAGGGAGGAGAGAACAAGGGACGAGGAGCAAGGCACAACACAGATGACCGCGAAGAGATGACGCACATAACACTATACCACAGACAAACACAGACGTACACGCCAAAACGCGACCCGCCGTCAGCGTCAACGCGTCACCGCACGGGGATCGCCAAGAGCGCACCGACGAACACGACGCTGATCAGCAGCGCCAGCGACGCGCTCCGGATCACGATCTCCCACTGCGCGCGCGACACGACGGGGCTGAGTACGCGCGTGAGCGGGCCGAACGCGGGCACGGTCTGCACGAAGCGTTCACGCGCGCGCACGGCGAGGTCGTGCCGCTCGTCGCGCTCGCGGCGGTAGCGCGCGCGCGTGCGGCGCACGTCCACGTCCGGCGCGCGCACCGTCGACGAGGGCAGGTGCGCGCCTGCGCCTGGCAGCGGCAGGATCGTGTGCTTGCACTTGTACTGTGCCCGCGCGAGCATCGCGCGCGGCGAGAACTCGCCCGCGGTGCAGCGCGCGGGGTGCGCCTCGAGCGGCATCTGGCGCTCGAGCGCGTTGAAGCGGCGCTTCTCCGCGAGGATGGGGCTCAGGCCCATGGAGGACGACGGCGAGGTCGTCGTCGTCATCATCGTCATGGACGCCGTCTGTCCCTGCGAGGACTGCGGGCGCGTGCTGGGCAGCGCGACGGAGGACGCGATGGCGGGCGTCATGGGGCAGATGCACGAGCCGCTATCGTCGCTGTCCCAGCCGGGGCCGAACCCGCGCGCGGGGAGCGCGTCAAAGTCGAACTCGTCGCCGTCCGTCACGCCCAGCCCGAGGCCGAAGGGCAGCCCCATGCCCTGCTCCATCGCGCTGACGGCGCGCGGGCCGCCGCGGAAGTCGGCCTTGTCAAAGTCATCGACCGAGTCGTAGGGATGGATGAACCCGGCGGTCTTGCTGATGCGGCAGGCGCGGTTCGCACGGCACTCGCGCGTGTGGTAGCGGGGGTCGGGGTTGCCGAACTTGTACGCGCCGCCAAAGACAGGAGGGATGGGGAGCGCGGCACCGGGGCCAGTGCGCGTCGCGGGGCCTTCGGGAGCAGGGTTCGCGTCGTAGTACGCGTCCGAGATGATGACGGCATTCGCATCGTCATAGTCGTGCTTGTCACTGGGGACGTCGGAGCTGCCACTTGACGCGAGCGAGGAGGTCGAGCGGTTGTGTTCGTAGGGCGTGGAGATGGAGGCGTATGCGGAAACGGTGTGCGAGGACGAGGATGGGGGTGCGGGGAAAGCGGGGGGCGGCGCGGGAATGTCGAGTTTTAGTTGAGGAAGAGCGGTGCGCTCAGAAGGCGGCGTGGGTATGGGAGGGACGCTGCGCGTGGGGGTGAGAGAGGCGATGGTGGCGGGAAGAGAGGTGACAGAACGGGAGTGGGTAAAGCTTGGACGAATGGGCCTGGAGATTTTCTCAGATTGAATGTGTATCTTTGGCGCTGAGATGCGGGGCCGTGCCAATTCGAACTTCCGGAGCTGGCGGAGGTCACCAAAGATGTAGACCATCATACATACCTAGAATGGTGTGAGGACGTAAACAATCGAGGATGACGGGATGACGTACACCGTGCAAGCTAGCGAGAAGGACGGTGAGGCCAAGCCAGAGGCCAGGCAGTGCAGTGAGGCGTAGCCATCGCGAGCGAGCACCTACGAGGTTGCAGGCGATGGGGGCGACCGTGCCCAGGAGAGAAAAGGTGATGCCGCCGATGATGCCGCAGAGAGCCCTGTTGGTGCCAACGTTCTGGTAGGCGGCGACGACAAACCTGTCGAGACTTTCTTGGAGCATGCCGTGGACCTCCCATGCGACGTCGTGGAATTCGTTAGGATGGGGATACGGCGGGGAGGCATAATGAGAATGGAAGCGGGAGATAATGTCAGAAGGAACGTTGAGCTCGTAATCAGCGTTGGGCATAAAGAAGGTCTGTTTTGCGCGGGCGTAAAAGAGAGAAAGGGCGGAATCTGGGACGCGTGGGGTGGAAAAGCGGTAATTGGTGGGGGAAGAAGGAGAAGGAGGCGGAGGAGACTTGAGGTCGGCGCCAGCTTCCCATTGGATGTAGCGAGCGGTGTACTCGCGGAGCCAGAGCATAAAGTAGCTAGAAATAGAGTGAGGATGCGCCGGAAAGGCGGGACACGTGTGCTTACAGATTTTCCGGAGAACCCTCGACGAAGAGGAGCCACTCCTCAAAGTCCTTGAGTCCGAGCGGCGGGAGGTGTTTTCTGTTGATGACATCCTCGAGCTTGACCTCGAAGAGAGGCGTGACTGTGGCGCGGGTGAGAGAGCGCCGAGTGTAGCGTGAGAGAACGTACCCTTGCATGATCTGACCTTGCCCACGGCCGGTGGGGGGTTGCAGAGGCGGTACTGGAGAGGAGTCAGCCGAAGAAGAGCAAGAAGAAGAGAGAAGACGAACGGGAAGAGTGAGGAGAGCGCGGACGGTGAGGGAGATCTGGCGGGGCTGCTGCTCTGAGAGAGCGAGGTGGTTGCGGGAGGCCATGGGCGGGAAAGGAGGCAGTTAGCGGGAGCGGGGGCGGACAGGCTTTAGAGGGGATTGGAGGGACATGTCTGGCTGGTCGACTGCCCGATCTGAAGGCGCAGAGAGAATTAATGCCGGCATCGAGCAGAACGCGTCTAGTCGAACGCGATCCCCGTCCGAAGCTCTTCGACGCGATTCGCACCTCCCACGCTCCCTCTGTCCTCATCGCCTCGGTCTCTCCATTCCGCCTCCTCGCTCGCGCTTCCTGTCCAGACCCGAGTCCCTGTTCTCCAAACCACCGCTGCGCCCTGCCCCGCCATTGGTCGATTTCTCTCAGCGGGTGCTGTCCGTCCCCTCTGCCCTTTTCTGAGCCGCACCACACGTGTTCACCACACTCAGCGGCATTCACACGTCTCCCCGCGACTGCTCTTCTCCATACACTCCTGCACGTCCTCGCCGTCGACCGACCCACCTACGCCCACCGCCGGCCCAGTCCGTCCATCAATGAACACAATAAATAGAAGCCTGCCAATGCCCGCGTGCGTCAGCCCCGTCTGCTTCCCAATACGGAATCCCACTTGCCGAGTGCACGCCTCCACACCCAAGGAAAGCTAAACGCAAGTGGCCGCTTGTTGGCATGTTGGACACCAGATCCGCTTCTGGCTCTGGCACCCGTCGACGCTGCGCGACTCGCGACGCTCTCCGAGAATGTTCGAGCTCGAGCTCGCAGCCGCGCTCTGCGTTTCTCGAATCCGAGCATGACAATGACATGTCCATGTCCACGTCCACCCCGATTCATGCTACGATAATCAGCAGCCTCGGATCCCGGAGCGGCAGATAGCCTTCGTGCCCTCCTCAGATTGGCGCACGCACCGCCGCCCGCGACGCGCTGCCGATCTGCGCTCCCCACCCCCGGCCTTGGCCAACGCTAGAACGCGTTCGACGTCCCCGGCGGATCGTCAATTAGAGCACATAGGCAAAGGCGCAGGTGGACGCGTCCCACAGATGACGAGGCGCGCCCCCTCCTGTACGGCACAGTAGTTATTCTTGTCGGCGCGGCTTCCAGAATCCAGATGGCACGCTAGACGAAGCATCGACGGAAGGAAAGCGGGACACACGAGGCGGGGTCCCCGGTATGTTTTGAGGGTCATTTCCGAGTTGGCTCGCTGGCAGTGGCATTGGAAGATCAGGGTCGTGCGCACGCACGTCCTCCGTCCCGCTGCAGCTACACATGGGCATATTGCGCCTGCCCATGTCAGCGTAGCGCACTGGCATGCATGCAGCGTGGCGAGCTCGTTGAGGGCTGCTCCCGCACTGGGCCAGTGCATAAAGACATTCCGGGACCGGACACCTCGCGGATCCGCACGAACGCCTCGAGTCGCGCCGGGCGTCACTGTCACCGACCTACACAATCCATCGTTATCAAGAACGGCCATCGTTCATGTGCCTGTATGCGCATTAATGCGGAAGAGGTGGTTGGACGGATATAGCAGGTGTTGGGATAGGATGGTCAGCTGGAGTGCGAAGCGCGTCGCGTCCAAGGAGGAAATCGTGTCTCAGGCGACTCGAGCTTCGCGTCGTGGCGCGGGCCGCCCTTCCCGAACTCGCCGAGCGGCCGTGCCTAGACTGTGCAACTGCATCCTTCAATCCCAGTCCTGTCAAAATTGACGGTGCATGTAACAACCAAAAAATTGTAGTTAGCCCCTAGAATTGAAATTGACCCGCCGAGTTCGCTATGTTACACCCTACATTCTTAGAAAACGCCTTGTGGAAGAACAACATACGCAGAAAAGAGAAAACGAGAACAGAAAGCAGGAAACATTCCAAACATCCGTCAACCACTGTCATATCCATTCCACCCTTCTAGATCTCCAGCCGGCTTCACGCCTACCATTCCGTGAAGTTCAAGAGGAAGATCATCCGAGCCACTGCGCCTACCGGCAGCAGCAGCCCTGCCAGCCCAGATCCGGTAGTCAGCATCGCTCGCAGCCGAACATTCAACCACCCCATGTGGGGTTTTCTGTACCGAAATCGGAGACTGATACTCACCAAAGCAAGACATCACAACAAAGAACACTATCAACACCACGAAGACCCGGAAAACGCTCATCCACATGGCCTTGCTCGCAGCAGCGCGCGCTTCCGCCTCCCGCCGCAGTTTCTCTTCACGTTGGCGGTCGTATTCTCGGAGGCAGTCGGACTGGCGCTGATAGTATTCGCGTTGGCGGTCGTATTGAATTTGTCGCTGGCGCTGGTCTTCAATTTGTCGTCGGCGCTGGTCTTCAATTTGTCGTTGACGCTGGTCTTCAATTTGTCGCCGACGCTTGTCTTCAATGTGTCGTTGGCGGTCGCATTCCGCACGCTCGACAGCAGCAGCAGGCCTCGCCGGCGGCGCAGAATTGTAATATGCCCACCGCTCCGCGTGCTCCGTCGCGACCCTGTCGCCCGCCCAGATCGCGCGCTCCGTCCGCGTGCACGTCATGCTCGGCTGCCTAGCCATGCCGTCGCACTCGTGCACCGGTACAGGCGTAGAGCTATCATTGCACGCATACACTCGTCAGTCACCCCACAAAGCAGACAAAACGAAGTAGGGATCACTGACAACCACCTCTCAACGACACCCGCATTCACGTTCGCATCCCCGTCGCTCTCCTGGACCATCTCGCGCTGCAGTCGCCGATACCCCGTGCTCGACTGCGTCCTCGAGTACTCGTATACGCCACTGCCACCGCGGCGCGAGGACGCAGTATACGTCTCCTCCTCAGGCTGGTACTCGGACCCCGACTCCGCGCCGCCACCGTCGGACTCACACTCGCAGTCGACGTACTGCGGGCGCGAGGGCGGCTGGTTGCGCGCGGGCGCGGTCATGGAGCGCGTGGTCGGGCGGTGCGGCATCGCGGGCGGTAGGTAATGTCGTCTTCGTCGTCGTTGGCGAGACGAGTGAAGGTGGAAAGGACAGAGATAGGATAAAGAGCACGCACCCTACCCCACCCCAACCCGCGCTGCTTTATGTACTGTACGCCCTCGAGCACAAAGGGGCCCAGTGGCTGCCTCATGTCAATGTCGCGATCGCAGATTCGCGATTGAAGCAGCGTGTGCGCCGCACCGTCCGTCATGCAGACCTGATCATGACTCGGGTGAGTACGTTCCAAAGGGCGCCGTCTGACCGGGGCGCACGGGGCGCAAAGATCGCAGAACGACGTCAACCGTCTTTTGTGGAGGTTTAGCTACACAGTACAAAGGAGCTCCAGGCTGGGCGCGGATCTGGAGGCCTGCAGGCGACGGGCCCGGGGACCCACTGTGTATTTGAAATTGAAATTGGTGTGGGCGTGGGTGATGTGCGCGAAAGAGGGGAGGGAAGTGGGTAAGGCGTGGAGGGTGACGAGTGCGATTATCAGTTCTAGCGTCATCTTTAGTCTGGCGAAGCAGGGTCTACGGTACCCGATAGCAAGGTGGACGTAGAACCATCACCGGCGCGCAAACACCCAGCCTGAAATTAAAGCAACGCATCAGCCAATCAGCTCACCAGATATTGATGCCAACCAGAGCCTGAAGACGCACCAGCCACAACGGCACTGGCAACCCCCGCACAGAGCATCACGAGCCGCCCCTCCTCCCAGGCCGCGGCCGGCCTCGTGTCGAAGCACGCCCACCGCGCACCGCGCCGCGTCGCAATGACCCTGCCCGCGCGGATGGTGCTGCGCGTGTAGCACGGGTCCAGCACGGCGGACCGCGCACTCGGGTTGTCGTGCAGGAGCACGAAGTCTGCCTGGTCCCCAGGCTTGATCTCGAGCTCACTCTCCCGGCCCTCGTCATTAGACGTAAGTCCAACAGCCCGCCTCGCGCCCGATGACACCGCTGCCTACATCAACACCAGCCCGACCCACGTCAACATCACATACATAATCACGCTAAGAGATACACGGGATACGCACCAGCAACACCCGACACGCTTCCTCCCCCGCATCCTGATACACTGCCACGCCCAGCGGGCACAAGCCCATCGGGTCGACCGAGCCCTGCGGCGTAAACGCATTGTCCACGTTGTTCACGCTCAGCGCGACGCGCAGCCCGCGGGACGCCATGTACGGCACGGGCAGCGTCGCACGCGGCGGCAGCTGAGCTCCGTCTCTACCATCCCCGCCGCCGCCGCCGCCCTTGCCCATCATGTACATGTCGCTCTGCGGGAGCGCGACGAACGCGACGGGCAGCGCGCCGATCGCAGCACGCAGCGCGTCCCACTGCGTGCCGTCGAACAGCGTGTACCGCGTCCCGTGGCCGATCGTGACCATACGCGTGTGCTGCCCCGGTACCTTCGCATCCTCGGGCACCGGCCACCCGCGCGCACGCAGCTCCTGCAGCAGGACGTAGACGAGCGGCGCGCTGGCCGCGTCGATGTTGTAGTCGAGGTGGAAGTCCGCGTGCAGGTCGTGTGCGCGCGCGAGCGCGACGAGCAGCGCGATGTTCTGCGCGGCTTGCGCGGGCGTGCGCTCGACGTAGGGCGCGGAGCCGACGCAGGCGACGCCGGGCGTGCGCGCGGCGGTGCGCAGGAGGGCGTAGTTCGCGCCGGGCTCTGCCGCGTCTGGGCTCTCGAAGAGCGGGTCCTGGGCGAATGCTGTCGTGTCGATGTGTCAACAGGTGCGGTTGGGGATACGTATGTTGGAGGTGCAGGGAGAGCGGCGCACCGGAGATCTGGATATCGCAGTACGCGGCGAACTCGGCTTTGAGGCGCAGCGCGACGTCGAGGCACGCGAGCTGCACGGCCGTGTCGACCTCGACGTGTGCGCGCATTGCGGTGACACCGCTCGCGAGGCTATCGACAATCAGCCGCCGTCCGCGCGCGTAGACGTCGTCGAGGTGCTCCGGGAATTGCGCTTTGGCACGCGTGGTGAGCGCGAGGGCTTCTTGGAATGTTCTGTGCTGAGGTTAAGTGTGTGCGGGGTGGATGTGTGGATGTGGGGCGTACCCGGATTCGAGCTTGCCGCATTGGTCGAGGAGGAAGCATTTGTCGATATGGATGTGTGCGTGGCATAGTCTTGCGTACAATCAGAAGAAGCGCAAAAGTGAACAAGAACGTCTACTCACGAAGGCAGCAGCAACCCCTTCCCCTCCGCATCGATCTCTGGCGTCAAGAAGTACCCCAATCCCCGCCTCAAGACGCGTGCAAGCGGCGAACATGCAGGGCTGGACTTGGATACGCTATGCACCTTCCCGTCCTTACAGTACACATCGTAGAGGGCGTCTCCGCGCGAAGTTGCGGGCAGGTGGACGTTGCGGACAAGGAGACTGCGCGGTTTCAAGGCCACATCCTGTGTGGACATGTTCTGTTAGTATCTCAGCCTTAGATTACCTCCGGCTCGACTCGTCAGCGTCAGACTGTGAATTCGAAACTGCCGACGCCTGCTGGAAGCACGATACAAACGACATATGATGATACGCCGTGTGCATGACCAGAGCTAGTGCCCACGAATCAAAAGATAACGAATTCTTCCCACTTACTTATCTTCTGACGTTTCCGTCGTGGTCCCGAAGATACAGATTGGCTGAATCACGGCCGTCCCAATGTGAAGTGAAAGAAGCTGCTTTTGTCCGTCGACCGCGTCAAGATAGCAAAGAGTATTTCGTGTCCATCGTTGAATTGGTAAGTATGTAACTGGTAACAGCATCAGTGCCAGTTGGTCCCTCGGCTCGGGCCGACGCCAGTGCACGCTTCAATTGGCCAAGTCTCTGACCAGCGCAGCTGGACTACCTGCAAAGTCAACCCTCCTGACTCACAGCGACGATCTCAATACTCGCCTCCTCGGCAGGTGTACGCGTAACGCTACGCTCAGGGGCGTGCCGGTGCACGATGATGCACACTGGCGAACACCTTCGAGCCACTGGAGGTGCTTCCCGTCGGGAGCAGTTTGCTTTCCGACGGACGCATCAGCGACTGCAGAACACCCTCTATATACCAGCGTCCTGATCGCGACATGGCCGCGTCCACGCTCGCGCTCACACCCTTGCTCCCCGTCTCTGTCCTGCGTTAGGTGCATAAGGAAGAATGGCCAGCTGCGAGAACTGCGCGAAGGGCTTCGTGCTCCCGGGCACGCCGGCGGGCTCGATGGTCGACGGCGCGTACTACAGCCCCGCGCCGGGCATTGACAAGGAGACCGCGCCCGCGCCGTCCAGCAAGGCGATTGTGCTCCTGACGGACATCTTCGGGCTGCCGCTCGTCAACTCGAAGCTCCTCGCGGACGAACTCGCGACGAAGGTCGGCGTGGACGTGTGGGTGCCTGATCTCTTCAACGGTGCGTGTGCTTAATCTCCGGCCGATTTTTTACTCGAACTAACACGAGGTTACTGGCTGGTCTGATTGTCGCAGGCGCGCCCCCGATCAAGCCGCATGAGCTGACGCCCTTGATGCCGGATCGCGCGGGCGTGCAGATTCCGTTCATGAATAAGCTGCGGCTCGCGGCGCTGATTATCCCTCGTATTCCGAGCTTCTACACCAATCGCGCCAAGGTAGTTGATGCTCGGGTTGCGGACGTAAGTCAAGCATTCGGACCTGGCCCTACCCGCATGACGGCTAACCCGCCGCCTCGGTCGTAGTTCATCAACAAGCTGAAGACGGAAAAGAAATATGAGAAATTCGGTGCTGTTGGGTAAGTCGTCTTCCGCTCATCATATACGGCATGCCTAACAAATGTCTGCATAGCTACTGCTTTGGAGGTTCAATTGCCGTCCGCATCGCGTCTCGGAACATAGTGGACACGGTTGTGATTTGCCACCCAGGCCCGGCTTCAGTCGAAGAGATCAAAGCCATGAGCGTCCCGTCCTCGTGGGCTCTCGCAGAGGGTATGCGTCGGTTTTCATCGAAATCGCCGCTCGTGAATCTGACTTGCTCATTCGATATAGAGGACTCCGCCTTCCCTCCGAAGCTGCGGAAGAGCGCAGAGGAGGTGTTCAAGGCGCGTGAGGGCAAAGAGGACTTCATTGAATACGAGTTCAAAGATTGGAAAGGTCAGTCAGCTTCTGCGTGAATTGCTCTTTCCTCACTCACATGTCTCCATGCAGGCACTGCACATGGTTTCGCGGCACGGCCAAACCTCGAGGTCCCCGAGGTCAAGGCCGGCTTCGAGGGCGCGCTTGAGCAGACTGTAAACTGGTTCAAGAAGACACTTTGATACTTCGTGATTGAGGATGGCAGTTCTCTTCTATCTGGGCGCGGTGGCCGTATTTATGGATTTGATCCAGTATACCCCCCTTCTTGTCATATAAATAGCAAGTAGGTTGTTATCACCCTAGTAATGCACCGCTATCGTTTGCGTTGGTATCGTCCCTCGGAGTTCGCCAGGGACCTGAGCTTTGTTTGTGAGCCATTCGTCACCTGCAATATTTTACAACTCTGAATCACCTCATAGGTCTCCTGCGGAAAATATAGCGAGGCTTCGACCTCTGGCATTTTCTTACCATCATATGTTACTGCGGGTCCTACGACTTTTGTCTTTCTCGGCTCGCGGATGACAAGCCTGACATCAGCCAAAATACTGCTCCTCACCTCAGACAGTCAGAGACATCTCTCGAAAGCGATCGCTGACCCCCGGCCCTTGGCTTGCAGACGCTCGATGGTCTGTACAAGATCATCGATATGCCCAAATGATATTCTGTCCGGAAACAAGTTGTCCAATAATAAGACCCCCTTTATCCGAGTCTGGAGAGATTCTGCAGCCACGGCTCCCGACCTCTATCACTACCACCTCTGGCTGCTCCAACATCGGACCTCAGTGCACTCTGAACCGGCCGTAAGTGAGCCCGGGGAGAAGGAACATGATCAGGCCCATCCATGCGCATGCAAGGTGCCGCAGTAGCAGCAGGTACCGCCACCAACATCTTGCATCATTTACCAGTCCCAATCATGGTCTACCCGTCCTTGCAGGGGGGTGCCTTTTGTGAAACTAGTTCGCAGCAATCTTATTTTTTTTGCCAATATCATATTGTGGCCAGCGGCAACTTCGGAGAACAAACAATTCAACGGTACCTAAGACACGAAAAGACAGACTTCAATCCCGAAGGGAGGTTACATTTATGCAAAGCCGGCATTCATAGAGGCGAGGGGAGCAGAGCGGTGGAGTGGAAATTGGCATAACTCTCAAGCCCGAAATGTGGCGCAGTATCCTCACGCGTTGTGAGGCCGTCGGGTCTCAGCATCTCTCGTTCGCGATTCCTCTTCGAAGGAGGCAAAGTCGGGGCAGATCGGGTGGCAGTCGCACCCAGCCAGAGTTGTGTTGATAAGAAGTAGCCGGCAAAGCGCGACGCAATCGGTTCCGCCGAGCCGGCTGGAACTTACCGATCGTGATGCAACGTTCCTAGTAAATTACTGTGGGCTACACTGCCAGGAAGCTGACGGTTGGAGACTTGCGATCTGCGTGAAGGCCCGTAGCCACAGATCGGATTGCGGGCGAACTGAGATCCGCGACTTCAGGTTACAAAGGATCCTTCCAGCCTCGTGATATTGCGATTATACCGTAGATGTCCGTCGATCTGATTTGACTTGAGGTCTCAATGATTCATATCGTATGCTACACACAATTGTTCGTGTTGTGCGTCATCAGTTGGAAGTAAGAATGAAATCATGGCATTTACTCTAAGTCGAGACTTCAGATAAGCTGGGTCTGCTCCAGTGTATCTCAGGCTCCGTCTGAACGACGTACTGCCAGATCATATTCCGCATTCTGGAATTCCTGAGGTAAAATGCCTTATGTCATTCTCGGCTTCTTGCGTGCCAGCGTCCCAATGCCCTCCGATGATTGAAGTCAAGAGTGAAGACGGTCGCGCTGTGTGTTGACTCCGCTCTATGTATACACAACTTTTCATTGTGTGATTAGCATGCTATTCTACGCTGTGCACATAGCCAGCCTCTCTGGCAGCCACGAACACAACGTGAGTCGCAGCACAGCAAGCTTACCCACTCCGTGGGTCCGCTGACAACTAGACCGTCATCATAGAGATTCGGTTCTGGGAAAGACAAACATAGCCATCTTGGGCGAGTGGTTTGGCGTTCCTGTGATATAAACCGTGAGTCGGGGGTTCGATGCTTCAAGGTGGTTTTTTTTTGCAGACGAAGTATTTGCAGCATTCTGTATTCTAAGTCATGACTAATGGCTTATCACGTACTTTTAATCCGGTTTCTGGCCGATATCTCATATCTGCTAATTACGGGAATATCCCTCCTTGCGGTGTACGGTTGACAAATTTCCATTATGCAGTTCTATGTAACTTAGCTCAGACCAATTACCCTATGCATGTCGGATCGAAATTTACTGCAGTCGACTCACAGTCGCATGAGGCTGGACGGATCGTCGAGCTCCGGCATTCAGATCGGAGGCTGCATCCGATCCCCAGTGACCGCTTTTTACCGACCGTCAGCTTCCTGGCAGTGGTACACCGCCGCCTGTACTTAGGCGTTCGTCGTCCTTGTGATCGGGACATTTAGGCTGCATTGTTGCAACACGGGCGATGGGAGAACACCGGTCATGCATTCTGACTCAGAGTACGTATCCCTTGGCCGACAAGCATCGGCGTATCCTAGCGGACCGTATTACGCTGATCCCTATCGACATTCACCTAGTGCACTCACATCTGGATCCAGGACCCACTCGCTTGCGGGGTTATTCGCCTTCTCACAGACGCAAATAACCGCTGAATCGCAACCTATATACACCCCTTCTAGAGTGCGGCGCAGGCGACACACCCGCACCCTCAGGACACGTTGCGTCGTAACAAATGGCCGTCTGCGAGAACTGCGCGAAGGGCTTCGTGCTGCCGGGCGCGCCCACCGGCTCGATGGTCGACGGCGCGTACTACAGTCCTGCGCCGGGAAAGGAGACACCCGATGTGCCGTCGAAGAAGGCGATCATCCTCCTCTCGGACATATTTGGCCTCCCGCTGGTCAACTCCAAAATCCTGGCGGACATGCTGGCGTCCAAGGTCGGCGTAGACGTCTGGGTGCCCGACCTCTTCGATGGTGCGTAGCCAGTATGTGCGAGCTAAATGTTGAATAATTCACGCGGGCTCGGGCTTGTCGCAGGTGCACCGCCGGTCAAGGTGGAGGAGCTGCAGCCTCTGGTGCCGGACCGTGCGGGCGTGTCAATACCATTCATGAACAAGCTGCGACTCGCCGCCTTGATTATTCCTCGTATCCATAAGTTCTACTTCAACCGCGCCTCGGTAGTCGACCCTCGAATTGCAAAAGTAGGTCGTGCATCTGAACCTGAAGCTGGCTGCTCACTCGGTACGCTGCTTATAGTTCATCAACAAGTTGAAGGAAGAAAAGAAGTACGAGAAGCTCGGGGCGGTCGGGTAAGTCGCTTACTCGTTTAGTCGAGGGATACTCGATATAAATTTCCCTACAGCTACTGCTTCGGGGGCTCGATGGCTATCCGTATTGGATCTCGGCACCTGGTGGACACAGTTGTGATCTGCCACCCAGGCCCAGCGACAGTAGAAGAGATCAAGGCGATCAACGTTCCATCCTGCTGGGTTCTTGCAGAGGGTATGCTCCAGCCTTTGGTGAACCCAATATACAACTTATTTTTGCTCTACTGCAGAGGACTCCACTTTCCCTCCTAAGCTGCGGAACAGCGCGGAGGAGGTGCTCAAAGCGCGGGAGGGCACACCCGAATATGTAGATTTCGAGTTCAAAGACTGGAAAGGTCGGTTTCTGTCTGAATTGCTCCTTTCTCGACCCTCATTCATTTACTCGCGCATTAGGCACGGCGCATGGCTTCGCGATCCGGCCAAACCTTGAAGTCCCTGAGATCAAAGCCGGCTTCGAGGGGGCCCTCGAGCAGACTGTAAACTGGCTGAACAAGACGCTGCTGTAGGCCTTCATGAACCGGTCTCGCAACCGGAGAGTTGCAGCAGTGGTATTTATGGATTTAGATCAGTGTTACCTCCCCACTCCGATTTATATGACGAATAGGCTGTGTATATCCCTAATATTGCATCCATGTTACTTGTGCCGATACTATGCCGCGTGGGCGTTAGATCACACGTTGCTCGCGCAGCTCGCTGATCTCCTTGGAGCTATACCCAAGCTCGCCGAGGACCTGGGCCTCATCAGTAACCCTTCATTGTCTACGACTCCAGATGTCTCACCTCGTCAGTGTGTTGCGAAAGGTATGGCGGAGCCCTTTTCACGGGCATCTTCTTCCCGTTGTAAGTCACCGCGGGACCTACGAGCTTGACCTTCCCAGCACGCGGGTGCTATCAACAAGCCGTCAGCTAAATGGCTGCTATTGATCTGGTAGGAGAAACGTACCTCAACGTCGACGACTACCCCCCGGGCTATGGCCTGCGGATGCTCAAAGGTCTGCTCAATGTTATTGATAGGCCCAAATGGCACTCTGTTCGAGAGCCAGTTGAAATTCAGCTGCAACACGGCGTTAAGGAACCCTTACCCGAGTCCAGTGAACTTCTGCAACCAGTGCTCCCTATCTTCCTGCAAAAGCTTGTCCGTGATGATCTGCACAAGCGTGTCCCTATTCGCCACCCTTGCAGCATTGGTCGCAAAGCGCGCATCCTCCACGAGCTCCGGCTGCTCCAAAATGGTCTCCGAGAGTAACTTGAACTAAATTCGCGGCCGGTCATGCGTTCGCGAGCAGAAAACCCGTTTATTAGCGACGAAAATACATGGATGGGAGCATACATGCAGAGCAGTAGCAACACCGACAGTGGCAGCTCGCGGTTGTACAGACGTACCTGGCGATCGTTACCAGCCCCGATCATGATATACCCGTTCTTGCAGGGGAACACTTGATACGGGACAATTGAAGGATGTGCTGTACCGTGACGGCCAGCCTCTTTGCCTGCGATCAAGTAGTTCGACGCGATGTTGGCGAGGCCTGCTATCTTCAAGTCAACAATGGCACCGAACGGTGGTCAGCGAAAGCTCCGGACAGCGACCGATATTGTGATACCTGAGACTCGAACAGGTTGACATCAATCCATACGCCCTTGCCTGTCTGCTGTCGCGAGAGCAGTGCGGCCATGATGGCACCGTGCGCGTAGAGCCCAGTCGCAATGTCTGTCACAGCAACGCCGACCTTTGAGGGCGGCCGGTCGGGTTCTCCAGTTCTGTCAGTCACTCAAGGTCAGCATGCATAGATGCGAGGCAAGCAAGCAAAGTAGACTGTAGACTGACATATGCATCAAGCCAGCCTCGCCTTCAATGATCACATCGTAGCCGGCCGCCTTTCGGAATGGTCCCGTCTGTCCATAACCTATCCGAGCACTTGAATCTATCTATAACCTCGGCGCAAACCTGTCTCACTCACCAGTAATGCTCGCATAAATCAGTCGCGGGTTCCACTTCTTACAATCCTCCCAGCCGAGCCCCATGCTCGCCAGCTTCCCAGGGATGTAGTTCTCCACGAGCACATCGGACTTCTCGACGAGCTTCCGCAGAATGTCCAGCCCCGCCGGGTCCTTGAAATTCACCGTGATCGAGCGCTTGTTGCGGTTCACGGCGAGAAAGTACGCGGACTCGGGCGGGAGGTGCGGCGCGGGGTCGTCGGCCTTGAGAGGTGCAGAGGGCGGGTTCCACGAACCTGACGGGTCCGCGACGCGATTCTAGTCAATTAGAGAGCGCGACGCGGTCGAACGCTTTGGGTACGCACGGGTATCATCTCCTCGCGTCACCTCTTCCACCTTGACTACATCCGCCCCAAGGTCAGCGAGCAGCATCGTCGCTGTTGGGCCAGCCAATACACGCGTCAAGTCCAGGATTCGGACGCCCCGCAAAGGCGGTGGGATGCCTTCGCCATCAGCTGGTGTGGAGGAGACATGCTGGTAGAAGCGCGTGCCAAATGTCGGGATATAGAGTCGAGATTGGACGCGACCTGGACGCGCACTTGCAAGACGGAGACGAAGCATCGCTGTAACCTTACAGTAACGTTACTTACCCCGCACACAACAGACGCCGCGCTCAAGGCGTTCCCGGACCGACGATGACTCGGCCGAGCCCCGAGCACAACCAGAATTTATAATCTCATGTTACGGTGCTACGGTGGCCAACGCAATTTCTACACTTCGCGCGCAGCAGACATTGATGATGCGCAGCAAGCAGGGGTGCTACACGACCGCCATATAGCGTTGAAACAACGGCTGTAACTGACCATGTGGAATACGAGGACATCCACGTTGTGATATATGATATTGCTTGTATTCAAGCGCTGCGATATCGATATATAGCCAAGTAGTATAAAGAGTACTCCAGCGTCAGCCCTCACCATAATCGACCAAAGCGAGCATGTCTTTCAATCTCCCCCCTCCTCGCGCCGATCAGCCTTACTTTACCGTCTCCGCCCTCGAAGGAGGCGGGCTCACAATCCCTGCCTACTATTTCGTCGATCCTTGCCCTGAAGATATCGAAAAGTTACCGATACCCGCTACCCCCTTCCTGCTCCGCCACTCCATTACCAAGCAGAACATCCTGCTCGACCTGGGCATCCGCAAGGATTACAACAACTTACCGCCTGCTGCAGCCGCAGAGGCCAAGGGGTTCTTCTCTTCGCTCGGTGCGGCGGAGCCTCAGGATGTGGTAGACTCCCTGGCAAAAGGCGGGTTGAAGCCCTCCGACATCTCGCACATATTCTTCTCCCACATCCATTGGGACCACGTTGGTAATCCAGCGCTTTTCCCCTACTCGACCTTCGTAATCGGGGACGGCGCCGAAGAAGTCCTTGAGAAGGGCTATCCGCACGATCCTGACTCACCCTTCTCGAGCAACCTACTCCCGCTGGACCGCACTATCGTCCTTCGCTCCTCCGGCCCCCGGTGGGAGCCGCTTGGACCATTTCCCCGCGTGCTGGATTACTACAGCGATGGTAGCCTCTACGTCGTCGAGGCGCCCGGGCACTTGCGTGGCCACTTCAACCTGCTCCTGCGCACTTCTCCAGACGGAGGCTGGATGTACCTCGCAGGAGATACCTGCCACAACTGGCGCATCCTCACGGGGGAGCTTGGCGTTGCTGAGCGCACCCATCCTATCACAGGGAAGCCGTTCTGTATTCACGAGGACAAGAAGGTCGCGGAGGAGCATATTGCGCGTGTGCGCTCGCTACTGGGAAACAAGAGGGTCAGAGTCGCGATTGCACATGATTCGGTGTGGTATGAGGAGAATAAGGGTGGTCCAGCGTTTTGGCCGGGGGCATTCGAGAGCGTTTGAGTCGTGCTGTTGTCGACGGATATCGAGAATTTGGGAGTATAGGATTACGTAAGGAATACTGAATAAAATAGTCTGTCTAGCCTGAATATCCCGGTTGTCCTCGGATAACTCGCTGCAATCACCAGGACACAAGCTCCACCAATTTTGTGATATGCGTCGGTACATCCCAAGCGTTCCCGATGCATCAGTGATTCTATGTCGATCTCGAAGCCGGTCCGCGTAAGTTTGGTCGAATCGGCTGCCCTGACTAACGCTCCCATATTGCGAAGAATCCCAACGTCCGATGAAGCTCTAGAGGTCAGGCAGTATATAAGGATCCCTTGCATCTCCGTAGTTCACTCACCATTGACCCACCATCGATACCAAACATGTCTTCTAGCCTTCCTCCTCCTAGTGCCAGCCAACCTTTCTTCACTATCTCCGCCCTCGAGGGCGGCAGAGTGACTATCCCTGTTGCCTTCATCGTCGACCCTTGCCCTGAAGGTGTGCAGACCATCCCCGCACCCGCGACCCCCTTCCTCCTCCGCCACTCCGTTACCAAGCGGAACCTCCTGTTCGACCTAGGCATCCGCAAGGATTACAACAACCTACCTCCCGCGGCAGCCGCAATTGCCAATGCCTTTTTCCAGCCCATCGACATGGCGCAGGATGTCGAGGATTCGTTGGCCAAGGGCGGCCTTTCGCCGTCCGATGTCTCCGACATCTTCATCTCCCATATCCACTGGGACCACATCGGCAACCCGGCACGCTTCCCTTACTCGACCTTCGTAGTCGGAGCGGGAGCAATCCCCCTCCTCGAGAAGGGCTTCCCCCACGACGCCAGCTCCTCCTACCCCAGTGATCTCCTCCCAACCGCACGCACCATCGTTCTCCCTGCCAGCTCGGCGTCCGCGTGGAAGCCGGTCGGACCTTTCCCCCGCGCCCTCGATTACTACGGCGACGGCAGTCTGTTCATCGTCGACGCGACTGGCCACATGCCCGGCCACTTCAACGTTCTGCTTCGCACGTCGGCGGACGGTGGGTGGATGTATCTCGCAGGCGACACGTGCCATGACTGGCGCATCCTCACGGGCGAGGCGAACATTGCGGAGCGGCTCAACCCCCACACGGGGACGATGTTCTGCATCCACGAGGACAAGAAGGCTGCCGAGGAGCACATCAAGCTTGTGCGTTCGCTGTTGGAGACTCCGAGGGTTAGAGTCGCGATTGCGCACAATGGACCCTGGTTCGAGAAGAACAAGGATGGACCGGCTTTCTGGCCAGGCGCCTTTGAGAGTCTGTGAGGAGTTAGGGAAGGCAGTGGTGGGTAGAGTGAAGGACAAAAATGTACGTCTTTGTAGAGTACGGTTCTCGTGAGCTGGGGAGGAGAGCTCTACCGCACCGTCTTGCTTTGTTTCAACTGTCCGCATGACATAATGAATCGAAACGTTCACTCCTCTTGAGAAATTGCCGGGGGGAGCGGGGGAAAACTTTGGCCAAGACAAGTTGTTATGCTTTACGCTAAGCAATTGACAAGTCAGCTGAAAGCAAATATTTTAGAAGCCAAAAATATCACCGAAATTATCTGTCATCCATGGATTACTGTTCAAACATTCATCGACCTCATCCATTGTGACCACCGTGTCGACTTCTGATAGCACTCGTGATCCAGACCCAATGAAAGGTATAAAAGAACCTACCCACGCTGGTAACGAACTCACAATTCGCCCTCGCTGAATATGTCTTCCAGCCTCCCCGCTCCCAGTGTCAACCAACCTTACTTCACGGTCTCTGCTCTCGAGGGCGGCAGGGTGACCATCCCCGCACCCTTCTTCCTCGACCCTTGCCCGGACGATGTCCAGAAAATCCCCGTACCAGCGACCCCCTTCCTCCTTCGCCACTCCATCACCAAGCAAAATATCCTGTTCGACCTCGGCATCCGCAAGGACTACCACAACCTGCCGCCTGTCTCCGCTGAACGCGCTAACACGATGTTTCAGCCCATCGACATGGCGCAGGACGTCGTAGACTCCCTCGCCAAGGGCGGCCTCAAGCCATCCGACGTCTCGCACGTCTTCCTGTCCCACATCCACTGGCACCACATCGGCGACCCCGCGCTCTTCCCCTACTCGACCTTCGTCATCGGCGAAGGCGCCGTCCCCCTCCTCGAGAAAGGGTACCCGCACGACCCGAACTCGACCTTCGCGAGCGACCTGGTCCCATTCGAGCGTACCGTCGCCCTCAAGACCTCCAGTCGAGGCTGGAAGCCCGTCGGACCCTTCACGCGTGCTGTGGATTATTACGGCGACGGTAGTCTTTACATCGTCGACGCCGCAGGGCACATGCCGGGCCACATCAACTTCCTCTTGCGCACCTCGCCAGACGGGGGTTGGATGTACCTCGCGGGTGACACGTGCCACGACTGGCGCATCCTCATGGGCGAGCTCAGCACCGCTGAGTATCACAATCCGAGCACGGGGAAGGTGTTCTGCATCCACGCAGATAGGCCGACCGCGGAGGAGCATATCAAACGCGTGCGGTCGCTGTTGGACAACCCGAGGGTTAGAGTCATGCTCGCGCATAATGGGGCGTGGTACGAGAAGAACAGGGGCGGACCGGTGTTTTGGCCTGGTGCTTTTGAGAGTCTCTAGGTCCGAGGACGTTCGGCCAAGGGGAGATGTCGACGAACTTGTGGCTGCGGCTGTAGGATCCAGGTGATGTGATGGTGGCACGATACATAAAGGATATACTTCTCTGTATGTACATGACGTTGAAGAACGAAATTAGAAGTTTGGAGCCTTAGGGTACCGATGCTGGCAGATTGGTGAACTGCCGGAGAGCAGATTCGCGCAACAGCTCCCGTACATCAGCGATATTCTCGTGATTTCCCCTCCAAACGCCTGCTTCGTCCCGGTCGCCCCAGTGGAACGTGTGGAAGGTATCGACCTCGAAGCCTTCGTTCCATTTATTCCGAACGAATGTTGCGTTCAGTGGAGGCTCCCATATCCACCACTATGAACCAAAAGCATGATCAGAATTGGAGCGCGATTGAGTGAATCAAACCTTACGTGGTCAACAAAGAGTATCTTCTCTCCGGGCGGGACCACCAAATGAAGAACGGTGGGTGTTGCGATCTCCAAAAAGCAGTCCGTCTCGAGGAAAATCCCGAGCGTCTCCATGAATGTCTCCCGATGACGGCCGGGGATATACATGGTGTCTGCAGACCCTCCGATGAAACGAGTCTTGCCTTCGGTGTATTCAGCAAGGCGCTGGCGGAGGGCTAATGGTACCCTTAGGAACGCGGGCATGCACTCCCCAAGACCGACGTGAGGGTCTCTGTGTCGAAGTCAAGTTGTTAGTACATGAAAATCTCCGGTCGTTATCGGATGACATGTACGCACCCCCACCTAGTACAAGACAGCAGATCAGTTGGCAGTCTGACGTAATGACAACAGGAGGTACGTACCACCAATCACGACCCCATCCGCGCCAGTTCTCAGTGAGATTCAAAGCCGGGTCTGGAGATATCTGCGCCGCAGGTGGGTGGTGTTCAGGGTCTTTATTGCCGAAGCCCAAAGCTGGATTGTAAACATATTCGGCAAATGGCGAATGGTACCAGAACAAGTTTTGGTCGAACTGTTCTAATCGGGGCACATTGAGGAGGGTATCGAAAGGCGCCCAGAGATAGCCTTTATAGCAAGGAAATTCTTTGAGCCCTGTATATAGCATGTGGTGGGCCATCTACAACCGGGCCGTCACCAATGCAGAACTGAAGAGTAAAATGTGTATGAACGTACCCTGCCGGCCATTTTATAATAGCCCGGATCTCTGAGATCCTCGTCGGCCTTGTACGAGTCAACAACGACATCATACGAGTGGTTGAAACCCGCGTTCTCTCGACTAGCAGGGCCGATGAAGACCATCTACTCATTCCAGTGCACTGGTCAGTCAGCAGAGATGCAGGCATCGTGTACTCATGTTACTCACATTAGGGAAGAATTCCGAGTAAACGGTGCGATAGTAATCCAGATTAACATTGTACCTAGCATGGCTGAAAAATACGATGAGCAGCACATCGTCAAAGTGGTGATACGTTCGCTCTTCCGCAGGCTGCAACGGCTGCATGGGTAATGGCCTGCGTTGACAAGTTGGTGGGCGGTCGACAGCCGACGCTGGCGCAGGTGCATGCCGTGAATTGACGGTGCTGTACACAGAGCCGATAAGGAGGGCAGAAAACACGATCGTTCCAATGACTCGGTGCTTGGGATTCGGCTCTGTGATTTTTGGGGACTGCTATTTCCTGTCAGTCGTGCGCGGCCATAATACTGAGGGGCATTACCTGGATTTCGTCATGGCTTCGGCCAAGTTGACCGGCGGCGTATGAGGCAGTGGCCCACACAACAACGACGCAACCCATTCCAAATTCCATGGATATGTCGTTGGCGGATGCTGAGACTACGAGTACTGCTGGCAAAACGGAGATTGCGAGCACTCTTTCTAAGGCTGCATCGTAATCTAGGAGGGAGATGTAAGGATCAGTAACGCACCTAGAGGACCAAACTGTGGATACTCACAGTAGATGATGAAGAGTGCGAAATAGTCTACGAATGCTCTAACGAAAAGCAGCGCGATGTGAGCGAGTGCATTGTACGAATGTGGCAAATGCGGGGATATCGAGGTATGCGGAGTTAGCAGTTGAAAAGCGTATGCGACTGCGTGTATACAAAGTCCCGATGCGAATAGAATGGTGTTTATGGTGTTGAAACAGTCTGGTTCGTGCAATTGATAAACCTGTGCAGATCACAATGAGAAACAATCCGGTAATGCAGTTAACACGAAAGAACTCACAAAGTCTGTAAGGATAGCGGCAAGTGCGGTGATCAACGATGAAGACAGCAGAATCATGAAAGGAGATGAATACGAGTCAATGTGTGTCAGGGCATTCTGAGGCCAATGGCTCAGTGATGTTATTCAACAGAATGCACTGTTGCCCTACCGCTGCAATGGATATACCGCAGATCTGTGGGGGAGTTTAGCATCAAAAAGACGCAGTTTAGTCACTGTAAAACTCTCGTTTACATACCTGGAGAGTGATGAGTATGAATTGATGTTGTGAGAAAGGACGTGACAGCAGAGAATATAGGCCATAGGCAGTGAGAATACTTGTGAATATTGGGCCGAGCGTTATGACAGCAGGGTCGACAGCTCTCATGGGAAGAAGAGGCTGAAACAAATGTATGAGCATTTGGACAGCACACATCACATACCCTCAACCCACTTGAAGAGCGAACAATACGCCCGCAGCGATGATCGTGGCCAATGACTTCACGGATCCCAGCCTCACAATCTCTGTATGGCTTCGCTTCTCAACAAACTCTCTGCTGCAAACCGAATCGGCACTGTCGGCTTGCGGCAGCTCTCGCAAGGGTTGCTCTTCTCTGTCCCGATTCCATGCAACATGACTGTTCCTCCTGAGCCCAGAAGGCTTCTTGACGGAGGCATAAGTCATGAAAATGCTGAATGCCAGCTTCATCAGGTCGATGAGCGCTGCATCAGCAGGTGATCGTGGAACCGGGTGGACGCTTTGACCCTGGGTGTGCCTTGTAGCGCTTCCGTTCAATAAACAAAGGCACATATAGAAGAGCTATTCAATTGATACATTGGCGATGAGATACAAAGCTTAGAATAGAAAGACTGCGACGAACCACTGGCCAGGGTGACTGAGGTAGAAAGTCGGGGATCCAGGACGGATAGGAAAGAGACGGTAGAGCTGCGGCCATGCCACGAAGCACCATCTTGCATTGTCCTGTTGGAGACAAGGGATGTTGGAGCGTCGTGCAGCCCGATCTCAGCTGGTCCAATACGCACGGAGAGACGAGGTTGATTGTAATGAACGGGAGGAGGTGATATGCAAGCGCCTACATGTAAACACTGTGGCACAGCACGCCTGCCAGTGGCCGCAGTATCGTGGCGAATACCCTCGGTCACCGTGACCGCCCGACTAGTGGATACACGATGGTACTAAGCTTCGTGCCAACGAGAAAGGTTGAGAGCAGATATTTCCAGAAAGAAAGGCAAAAAAGCGCAGGACTATAACTACATGTGCACATCCATAACAAGTACGTGCTACATAGGAGGATGGGGTGAGGATCACAAGAGGCCCTATCACATATACATCAAATATGTATCATGTCCGTGCATCCAGCATCCTACTGTCCAGTGTCAGTATCCAGTATTGAGCACATATAGCGTAAATAGGTATATACATTTTGCCATTCGTCCCCCTCCGCCCTCACCACTTCCCAGCCAACCTACCGACCGCCCATGCAGAGCCGCCGCCACTGAGCACAAGTAATAACCACGCACAGACGTCCCATATAAGACGTTTTCCCAATCGACGACGTTGCAGAGTCCGTTCCTTGCGCTGCAGCAGGTCATTGGTGGGATCCGACGTCGCAGAGGCAGGCGAGCCGGGATTTGACTGTGTAGGCAGAATAATTGACAACGGACTACGGAATTCGTGAATAGTAATATGAAGCAGGGCTGAGTGAGACGACGATAAGTTTACTTGAATCTTAGGAAAAAAGGATGATGCTTACCGGGAGCAAAGTATGTGCCAAGAAGAGCAAGAACAAGGAGTGTATCACTGAGAGCCGCAGAAATCCGAGGTGAAAGGAGTGCGAGAACAACAACAAGCAGATATAGTATAACTTTCGAGATTGGCACATTCGACGACCGGCGGATGCGTGACGGGATAGGAAGAGGTGGCGCGACAACAAGAATAGATGGTACGGTGAGCAAGAGAGTCAGAGCATTCGCTATAGCAATGACATAGTCAGGCGGGATTGTAGCGGCCTCCTGTTCGTGAACACTGTCAGAAAAAGCCCTCGGGTTAATGAACGGAAAGCTCACAGGAGGGTTGGGTGCCGCAGCAAAGAAGCACAGAGGAAGAGTGAGGCACACCGCAATCACGGTGGCAAGAGCAATGAGTGCTTTGAACGAACGTCGTCGAGACTTCTTATGGCGATTTGGTTGCGAGGAAGCCTTCAGGGACGCATAGATAGGCAATGTCCACGAAGAAGTGAACACGAACGCTACAGATGCTATTGACCTCATATCAGCAAAAGAGAGCCAGGAATATATAGAAATATTTCTCTCACCGATTCCTTGAGAAAGGGACCCTACAGAGCTCCCTCCCGAACCCATATCAAGCAGGCCGCGAGCATGGGCGACAGATACGGCTACAAGCCAGACGATATACGCAAGCACTGAGGCCCACGTCGTATACAGTACACGCTTGGCTCGAACATTCCGTGATAAACACAGAGGAAATAGAACGAGCGCCAGAGCAACGGTAAGGACGATTCTCGAGGGGAAAACGATCTTCGCAGGAAGTAAAGGGAGTAGTACGTCGACCGACACTGATTGAAACGGATCAGGGGAATACTCCGGACTTGGGAGAGAGTACTCACCCCTCAGATACACTGCTGCAAGCAAGACAGCAAGCACACCGTTGCCGAGGCGTACCAATGACCTCAGCACCAATCTAAACCCCTCTCTGTTCCTCCCTCTTGCGAATGCGTTCAACACAATCTCCTCCAGATCCGGTTTGCCAACATATTTGGCCAGCATGTACCATATGTACCTTGCCGATGCCGCGAATATTGCGAACACGATGAGCGAAGGTATGGATTGCGACAGGGGTAAGTCGGTGCGAAGCAAAAGCACCGGGCCCAGCTTTAGATACGGGACGAGGAGATAGAGGAAGATGAGGGTCGGGGGGAGCGCAGGTATAGCGGAGGCGTTCAAGCGGTCAAGTTGTGTCGAGAAATCGTCATCGAGGTCGTCGTCGCTCGAAAAGTCAAAAGACTCGTTCGGACTGTCATCATCGTGGACGAGAATGAGTGTGGGGTGGGGCTCGTCGGGGTTCGAGTTGCTATTGTCACCGAGAAGTGGTGTCGCTGGACCGGTGTCAGACGCGAGAGAGCTCACTGAAGAGCGCCTGGGCTGAGACATGGGGGAAATGAAAGGAGAGAACGTGGGGTAGGGATATTTACTGAGTGGGTGCCAGCTTCAGGTTAGCCTAACAGCAAGCCTGGGTCTGAGACGATGGCCTTCAGCCAGACCGCAGCAGCCCCGCACACCGAGTCCACGCGTCAGCACTCCCTCGTAAGCATTCGCACTACGTACTCGCAATTCCTACATTTCGTTGTGCAAGTGCCTATGATACAGCTCGACCAAATCCTATCTGCTACACATAAAAATGCACAGATCGACCGAGTGCCAAGTACAGTAATACGAGAGACCCAGAGACTGAGAACGAAACTACCGCCTCAAGATAATATGATAATATATACGTGCCGCGTGTCCTTCGCAAGTTCGATGAGCCTATACAACGTCTTCGGCATATGGAGGGAAACTGGCGGGTGGCCTCAAACGCTCCGCACGCTTGGCATGGGCGAAATGCTTGCGTGCCGCAGCGTTCCTAAAATTCCGGAGGGGTGAATCGATGCCTAGAGCAGAGAGCGACGCTTTACTTACGGGCGGTTCAACCAACTCTCGTCTCCAAGGAAGAGGAGCGAATCATAGACGAAGGCACCGACTAGGCCTCCACAGAAGGAGCCCAGGATCGGGCACCATATCCAGTACTGATTACGAAAGTTGAACACTGCAGAGCCAAACACGTGGTGAGTCACTGCGGGACAAGGAAGGCTGCGGATCGTCTACCTTCTTTGCCGTACCCCATCATCGCGGTCATGATGCGGGGCCCCAGGTCACGGGCGGGGTTGATAGCATAGCCTAGAAGGGTACATTTAGAAGGGACACATGATCTAGGGACCTGAGAAAACTAACCAGTCTGCATTCCGAACGCAGCTCCGATTCCCAAGATGAGGATGAAAATTACCAAGGGGACCAGACCAGGAGGCGGCGGGTTGTTTCTCTTGTCCGTGATGGCAAAAACGACTATGATCAGGATAAAGGCGCCGATGAACTTCGTGGAAGAAAAATTAGCGAGGGAAGAGATGGTGAGACGGCGCACTGGGCCTACCTCGTCGAAGAAACAGTTTGCAGACGGCATGTAATCCAGCTAGAAGAATTTTTTCAGTGATTCACTCGTGGAAGCCTTGATAACATTACTCACCGCGTAAGTTGAGAAGAGAGAAGCTGTTCCAGGAACCGAGCGTATTCCGCCTTCCACGACATCGATGGCGTGGAAGTAATTTGCGAAGGTCAGCATGGCACCGATCCAAGCACCTATAAGCTGGGCAAACATGTAGATTGGCACTTTCCACCATGGAAAATCACGGAAAACGGCCAAGGCAAGAGTCACCTGTTCGTAATTCAAAGTCAGGATCAGGACGTAACAGCGGAAATGAATGTCTTGAACGTACAACGGGGTTGATATGACCACCGGAAACACCGCCGGACACCCATACGCCGAGGCCTGCACCTGGTAATACGGATCAGATACAAGCTCACATTACAAATTGAAAACTTACCACAAGCCCAGCCGAAGTTCAACGAAAGGTAGTCGCCCTTCGGGGTGGCAGATACCGCGGTATTCGAACCGAGAACAACCTGGCAATCGACACCGTTTCCGAATAAAATAAGGATCATGGTACCAAGCATCTCCGCGGCGGGTTCCCGAAGCCGATACCTGGGGGCGGCAATGAGCATGCACCGAGACTGGAGAAAGAAAAAATAGCGGCGACAAAATTGAGTACATACCTGAATTTTGCCCATGTGTTGGGGTACTTCGTAAAGTATTCGTGATGCGCTTCAAACTCTTCGGGAGTCTCGCCAACGTTCTCGAGGTGCACTTGTTCGTCCTTTTTCGTCGATGCGTCTGAATTTGCGTCGTGCCTGCCGAAGTGTCGGAAGGGCTTCAACAAGGGAAGCGCCATGGTGGGAACGGATGTGACGGCGTGTGGGAGGAAATGAAACGGGAGCGGGGGAGCGGAGAGGTGGGTAGGTCCTCTTCAAGCAGGACCGGCGGGGCGCAAAGTCACCTTTATACTTCCCGCATCACAAGAACCAGTGATCTCCTTTTTCAACCGTCGGAGGTTCTCATGAGAGAAATTACGCACACATGGACATCGGAAGAGACGCAAGATCCAATTTCCCCGGACGTGCTGGTGCGATGCCATTTTGCAATGCAGTCGGCGAAGGGCACATCCTCCCGTCTGCTTGTGCCTCCGATCGAGATTTTGGTAGGCCGAGTCCGAGTCCCGAATCCGAACCCGAATAACTGGAGACCACACTTACCGCACGCCAGAAGATCCAGCCAGGCATGCCGCCGATAACCGCGCATCGGCATGGGACCAATCCCGATGCTTGGGACGATCGCAGTTGTCTCCCTCCCATAACCAGTAAGCCAAGTGCTTGACAGACGATCGACCTCCGCAGGCGGGGAGCCGATCTATGCGTCGAATTCTCCACTGCCTCTCTGCTCACAGCTGGGTACTTTGTGGGAGAGCACCTGGGAAAGGCCCAATCTTATCGCTGAAAGCGGCTCACCGGCCCTGTGTGCCGAACAGGCATCAGAATAAGCCACCTCGCGGCAAGCCTTTTATGTGTCTTTTACACGCGTTGCGCGCCCAATGGGCCTGGAAAATATTGAATCTTTGGAAATACAAGAATCTGGAATGGGACCCACTGAGCACCGAATGTTTTCAAAGGATGGCAAGTGACCGATCTCGAGTTGCGTGACCGCGCCGCATCTGACCGTGGCCCCTAGCGCCGTTCTGTCCGCAGCCAGACCCTCTGACACAAAATGGACCCTTCAAACGTCGAAGTACAGATGGTAGACTTGGAGGATCGTCGGACGAATCACGTCGGAACATCAGTCAGACTTCGAGCTCCATAAGATGAACAACGAGTGGTGTCTCATTGCGAGCCACGTTCAAGAAGCCCGCGGAAAAGGGCCGGATAAAGGCCATGTAAAATCGTTGTCCGAAGCCCGGCTGCGGGTGGTCCGTCGAGACCACTGCGAATGGCCTCCGGAGTCCGCACCGATTTAGCATAGGCACACGGTGCATGCATACATGCATAGATGAAGAACGATTTTGCAGGGACTCGCTGCCGTGCCGTGCCGGGCTAGTGTGGAATGAAGGGCCGAAGGGCGCAGGATGAGCAGCAAAACTTTCGTCAGAGGCAGTCACGACGTACCCGATCGTGCACCACCTGACATCACTGCACCTGGGACAGAACGGATGAAAATGTACCTGGGCTGAGCGGCATTGAGCGGGAGTGATCGACGAGACTGCGGCCCCACGGGGAAGGATACGAAATTCGGCGTTGACATAGTCGCGGGCCCCCAACGTTTTCATTGACAAGGGCTTGCTGAGATCATAGCTGGGTCAATGATTCATGTCGGTCGCTGAGAAAAAAGAGACTTTCATGGAACACTGGGCCGCGGAGTCGAAGCCAATGTCAAAGGTTGTTGAGCGCAAACAGCGTGTCATAAGCACGTGACAGCAGTTCGTATATCGAGGGTGATGAACGTCGACCTCGACTGTTCGCCAGAATGTTTGGTGGCTCGTGATTTTGACCATCAATTCACTAGCACAGAAGAGAGGAAGATATGGCTCTCGGGATCCAAAGGTTCATGAAATCTTATTTTTCAGACGGCCTAATCAATAGCTGTGAGACAGATAAATCAACGCCGCCGAAACATAGCTTACGATTTACTAGACGCCAACCATTGAAGACACCAGTGTCCATTCTAGTTACCGATTACCAGATAAACAGCATCGAATGTCTGACAGCGGAACGAGCCACGCAACGCCTGAACTTTCTCATGCAGAGATGGCGCGCGGGTCAGTAGAGCTCCAAGATCCTTCTTCCGGATGACTTTAGAAGTAACGACCAAGAAACACAAGGCACGAGGCACTTGGTGGAGTCGTTACCTCGGATAAGATGAAGCCAATCGGATGCAATGCGAAAGAAATAGATGTCCATCTTTCGAGGTAGTCCGTCGACCTGAGCCAGTGGTGGTCTTAGAGTTCGCATGGTATGAATGTCTCCTATACAGTATATGGCGTAGTCTCTATCATGCGCCAAGACGAGCCTTCAGCTGCCAAGGTATAAGCTCTGCAGGTATGGCCGCGGCAACCTAAAAACAAAAGTCAGCTAGAAACTTCGGTGTAACGTTGGGCATTTACCTTTCGCAAGCTTTCCTCTCCACCAACGTCCCAACCACTCTCGGCAATGGGCATCATGCAATTTTCAACGAGCTTGGTAACAAGCTCGCCAATGCCGAACTGTTCTCCAGTGTATCTCCGCCATCGTAAGATATTAGTGAGCAGCTTCCGCTGCCGTGTCAGCAGCCGGCGTCGAGCAGGCACGGCCTCTGGGTCAAAGCGAGACTGATTCAGGTCGAGGTATTGCTTCTCGAGGCGATAAGACTCGACGAAGGACTCCTTGAACGTGTCGACTACCGTTTTGAGGAAGTTCTATTTTATGGAGAGAAGAGGTGGTGAGTAATAGCCCGCGGTGGCTGTCAAGGAGATAGAAGCGAACCACTGCTTACCTGGAATTTGGGGTTGTTCTTTTCTACAGAAATTTCGATTTCTTCCGCCAAGTCGACAACCCGACGGACGTCTCTAGATGAGTTGGGGTCCAGACCCCCGCTCTCCACGATCTTGCTCAAACGAGGTAATACACATGTAGAAATCATAGCGGCCACAAGGTCACCATCTGGACCCATCTGCGGCTCTTCACCATCATCCAAATTGTCGCTTGGCCGCGAATACCTGTACAAGGCCTCGTACCAGCCGAAATTGTCGAGGCTCCGAGGATCCTAGAGGACATATTAGGTTGTCGCACGAGTGTTCTTAACAAGTGGCCTTACCTCAAGGGGATTCCACCCAATGATCTCCAACCGCACCCAAAACTCCCATGCGCTGATCATCCCCAGACCACCCCAAGCACCCACATAGCTGTCCGTAAATCGTCGTCTCCATTCACCAAACCACTTCCCTACACCCAAGCTGGGATCTTTGAATTCCTTCGCTTTGACATCGGACAGAATGTCATCTCGTCTCATTGCCAGCTTCTGCAGTGCGGTGTGATAGTCTGTCGCATCGGAAGGGGGTAGTTCGGCGTCAGTCGAAAAACCCTCTTCTTCGGTTGACTTTCGATGGGAGCGGCGGGCGATGCGGGAAGATCGGCGATCGCGTCGAGCGGCGGCGGGATTCGCCCGAGGAATAATTCGACCAAGCTCGTCCAGTTCTTCCGGTTCAGTGTGTGGAGGGACCGGAAGCGACCCAAGGAAATACGACAAGTCATCTTCGTCATCCGCGTGGCGTCTTTGACGAATCATGTCGCGCTTCTCCTTGATTATGGATATATGCTCTTCTTCAAGCTTTTCTAGTTGAGGGAACTGAAGGCGGTCCCTTGCGCGTGAGCATCGAGCAACGTGAGCTGATCTGACACTGACCTTCTCGTCCAGAAATGTTGCAACACTCTCCATCCATTCTCTGAAAGCCGCGAACCAACTTCGTTTTTCCTCGGCCGTTGAGACCATATCTCGCATATCACTTTCTCGGTCGTCCAGCTGCTTGTGCTCGGAGCTGAGAGACGCCATAGATGCTGTATGCTGAGCATGCGAGGTCGTTAGAGACGTCATCATGGTAGTCAGGCGAGCAGTGGCTGCATCCAAACTGGGTATTGAAGTTAAGGGCGGTACTGAACAAAAAGTCAGCTGTCGAAACTCGGGGTTATCACAGGATTACTGACTGGGTGCCGGCCTATACACTGGCTTGACAGGCGCTTTCTCGAGCTGCTCTATCGCGCTCATGCCCCCTCTTCGCAGCTGTTCTTGTTCCCACTCCTCGGTTTCCTCGTCCACTTCTTCGCTAACATATGCCTTCAGCAATACTCAAAGTATAGCAAAAAAGATACGCACGCGTCCGCTATCATTTCCTTCATAGCATCCCTTCGTTTGCCAGCTTCTGCCTTCCGACTCTTCTTACCCAGAGCAATACGTTCTTGAGCACTAGTGAACTCCGCGAATTCTAGTCAAACATCAGACGCGTTGTTTCGACATAGATACGCTATTTAAATACGCACCATCATCGCCCTCACCCAAGTCATCTTCTTCCCTCATGAGACGACTTTCAGGATGCGGGCCTTGGTACACATCCTCGCGCTTTGTCACAGACAACGATATAAAGTCTTCGTCTGTACCACCTGTAGTCCTCATACGCTCGCGTTTTTGCTTGGCAGCCAGCACGGATGATTCAGATGGTATTGTCGCTTCACCATCACCTACAGCCATGGTAAGGTCAACAATGAAGACCACAGGCGCACTGTAACCCTTACCGAAGGCGTCCAGCGAGACGACACCCATATCATCCACATCCATTGACACGTCGACGTCCGTCGCATCCTTCGGTAATGGCGGACGAGCAGATGGTGTGCTGGCCTTCAACTCTGAAAGGTATGCCGCATCATAGATAGGACCACTGCTCGGCTGAGGCGAGATACTGGCTTGATCTAAGTTGGTCGGGAGGACTCTGTCAACAAGAGGTGACGCATTAGAAACGCGAGGCATACCATGCGCAGAGGCACGACTTACCCCGGGGACGCAGGGTGCTTGCCCAGGGTCAATTTGCGACTAAGGCTAGACTTCTTGACCTGAAAGATTTCCTCCCCGCCATCCTAAAGGCACTAGAGATGAGAACACATATCCACCGGAAGTAGATACACTGACCTCTTCGCCTCCAAAGCTAAGGTTGGATTTCGGTTTTGCGCGCTGCTTAGCCTTATTTCTGACCTTAGTGGCCAGTGAACTGGGCGAGGGCTCTTCTTCACCTTTTGGCTGTTCGACTGGAGTTTCAGCAGGCGTTTCTCGCGCCCTCTGTGTATGCTTTGCCTTGGTTCGTTTGAAGATGATAGGAGAATCGGCCATGGAGAAGGAGACACTGGCAGAGTTGTAGAGGAGACGCCGAGGCGGTGCGTGACCCAAAGACGCGCCGCGCGACGCGAATCTTCCCACGGTCCAATACTCTCAACCATGTCCCAGGCGCGTCCTCGCCCTCGTCCTCGTCCACGCCCGGCAAATCGTCAAAGCAGTCACACCGAAGCCCCGCCCTCAGTCATACCTCAGCTTGATAAGAATTATGAAGCTCAATCTCAGTCAAAGAGCGCGCGAGAGCAGGAGCTCGATGATGAGGACATGTTCTTTATGAAGAACCGCAACAGAACGGCGAAGGATTGGAAGAAGATTGATCTTCTGGAGAAAGGTAACCCCTTGGAAATGTAACTGCTTTATCATGCTGATCACTGTTTCTTACAGAACAAGAAGTCCTTGAAGTTCCTGCGAGCTCCGATGCTGAAGACGACTGGAACCAACCAAGTGGATCGTCTCCTCGAAAGAGGCGCAAAGCGACGAAGGCTCCCAACGGCCTTCCGGAATGGACTAGGACAGGGAGTGTCCCGTGAGTTTTAATTTCTATCAGTGAATATCATGATGGCCTAGCCTCTGGGTGTATCGTGCGGGATGATGCCAGGCTATATGCGCTATGTTTGCCCTCATTGCCGTGTATCATTGTTTCAATCTCTTCTCCCCTCAGATGTAGTCTTCGTCGTTGAAGTGCTGTGTCTTACTCATCTCCGTGACTTCTAGAATCCTGTCTTCTGATTCCGACGACGATCTAGAGATTGTCGAGGGCACATCGACCAGCAAGAGAAAGCACGAGGGAGGAGACCGGAATAGAGGAGTGAAGCGACCCCGAAGTCGATCCAGGTCACTTACGCCTCCACCCATGCTGACCATGCAGCAAATTCAGAACGCTCGGAACGTAGTCAGGTTTGTTTTGCTATATGTTAATTTCCAGGACCCCCGTTTGCTGATCCGCCATTTGGTTTCCGTAAGGCAAACATTGCAGTCTGTTCAACCGGAGTCCCCGACAGACGCCACACTCGACGAGTCCACCGACACAATAACGCTCGACGAGCTCGAGGCGATCGCTCTCTCTCGAAAGCAAAGCTCCTTCACATCTAATGGGAATACCCAAGGCACTGCGCTAGATCGCGGAGGTGGCCCCGAAATAGTCACTATCAAGGTCACATGGCGTCCTCACCCATTGGACACAGCCGGGCACCCTGAAGTCTGGGGTTTCAAGCTGAAGAGAGTCAGTGGTGTTGCCTCCTTTAGCCGACAGGCGTAAACTGAAACCTTTCTACCTCTTTAGCATGACGATTTCAATGCGCTTTTCGATGAAGTAGCCGACATGGCCAGCATTCTCTCAGACAATCTCATATTGACCTGTGGTGGATCGCGGGTGTTCGCCTCCGCAACACCGCACAGCTTGAGGATATGGGCAGAAGCTGAGATGGGTCCGTCTTACTTACAACTTCACAATTCGGCCCTAGTGCTAATTTCAGCTTTCAGAGGCATCCGATAAGACTACATACGAATATATCCGCCAACGGAAAGGACGCGGGTCGGAGCCTCCGGAGCATACACATGGCGCAGGCCGCTCACCTTCAGTCAACCCGGGAGCAGATTCCGATTCGGACTCGGACGTTCAGTCTGCTGCTGAGGAGGCCGAGGATGAAACATTCAAAGTCATCGTTCGGTCTGCCACGACGGAGAACGTTACGCTGACCGTGCGCCCGACAACCACTTGCGGCGCCATAGTGAAGGCCTTCTTGAAACGGACTGGCCTCGCTAGCAAATATCCGGAAGGCAAGAGCAGGAGAAAGAGCGTTGGGGGTGGCCCCAGGTTGATTGTGGATGGCGAGAGGATGAACCCAGACTCTCCGATCTCTGAGGCTGATTTAGAAGACGGTGACCTGATCGAGGTCGCTGGGCTTTGAGCCAGGGCCATAACCTTCAATATTTTGCTCCTTGCTGCTATCCAGGTCACTCTTGCATGTTTCCACTGAGCTGTGCTTGTTTTTCCACTCATACTATGCTTGCCATCGTACCGTATCACTTTCCATGGGTAATTGGGGATATGCAGTGTTTGGTCCACAAGTAATCTGGCAATACCCACACTTGCAGAACTTCACGATGAACATTATAATTATAAAGCCAATACATCAGCACATAAATAATCTTTCAAAGCAACAGACGAGATAGGAATGTATCACTGCCAACCGTCTCCGGCATTACGCACCAGTATTCGCGCATTGTTGACGAATGCGCGAATGAGTTCGTCGAAAGCCCAGCTTTCTTCTTCGGGAACGGTGGTATCTCCTCGCTTCGCGGCGGTGGCGAGCAGCAGTGCGGGATTGGCAAATTCGACCTCAAGCTCATGAAGAAGTTCAGGCTGCAGGTCAAGAACAAGGGGGGCATCATAAGTACAGGAGGCCAGTGAGATGAATGTATTACGCACCTGCTGATTGGGTCCAGCAGTGGACGTCACTTGTGTGAGGTCTATTCTGAACTCTTCGTGTTTGTAGCTCAAGCGGTCCTTCCTGCGAGTATGCGTGGGAGAACCAATGGGGTGCGATACTGTAGAACGATTCATACGGTGCACTCATAAGGAGGGGGGCTCGTGAGGGTGCTCACCTGGTACTTCCACGTTCACACTGATCCGCCAGTCCGCACCACGCTTCGGACTATAAATGTCGAGATTCGCCAATCTGACTTTTTTCAAGCACTCAATCACCTCTCCCGTTTTCTCGTCACGCGTCACGCGTATCTTGTCGCGGTCTCGAGGATTCTCGGGAGCATAGAACGAGTCTACGAGGCGCAGGTGCGCGTACGAGAGGGGGGAAGACGGGTGCCCCGGCTGGTCTGAAGTCGCCTTCAAGTTATTCAGGAGGGTATTGAAGTGCTTATGTTGTGCCTGTAGAGACGATAAGCTATAGTTATTCTTCGTAAAAGACGAATCAGTGCATACGGCAGACATGTTGGACTCAAACCGACAATCCACCTCGTTCGGTGTGAGGACTGCGTGCTGGAGTTTAACTCAAAGCGCAACTGCCATAGACCATCTAGCACTCACTGGATTCGACAAGTACTGGCAATGTGATCCGCCTCCCCGATGCCTTGTCTCGCAGCACGCCCACTTTCGCCTCCACCTCGACCAGTCCCTGCAGGTCCGGCGGCCTTCTCGTGATCGTGTGGTGCACGAAGTCCGCAACCTCGTGAATGAATTCGTCTAACGGCTCCACACCGAGAATGGATAGGGAGAGTGGTGGGAGCGTCGGGGACGTCGATGCGTAGCCATTGCCATTCGGTCTGTCGGGGGGCGGCGAGCGGCGAGCGCGTTTGAGCGGACGTCGGTTATCTGCGTCAGATTCGGAGCCAGAAGCGTACTGAGCGGGTTCGCGAGTGCCCATCGTGGCGTTCGTGATGGAGAGCCTGCCGGGGCGTAGAGCGGAGGAGCAAGGTGGTGGTACAGACGGATGTGAACGCGGCTACTTCAAGTTGCCCAGCTGGTCACTGGCGCAGCCGCGGCACGCGCGGAACCCGTCTGAGATTTCGAGGGTGTGCGTCTGCAACACCACCTGACCGATGTCGGTACACATGCTCGAGCAAGAGAAGGGCATATAGGTATAAAGCACTGTGCTGCATTATTGATCCAAATAGAAGAGGTACTGTGAGTACAGATAGCGTGTCTAGTGTTCGTGCTCGAAGAAACCGCTGATTACAAACGGTATGAACATCCCCAGCATTACAAGTGAAATCCGAAGCCTTTTGCTCAGCCCCTCCGAGGACGTCGACGCAGCATTATGATCTGACACAGGTTGCAATACAGTTGCTACATATAAGAAGCTTCCTCCCTGTAGTATCACGTTGAGTACATGCATTGGATGACCATGTAGGAGACTCACCGAGATCAGTAGGAAGATGCCGACTTTATATTGGTCCGTTAAACCCAAGAGAGAAAACAAACTATATGCCACGATAGCACCTGCGGGTGTCGAGGAGCTGAAGACCATTAAATGTCTCCGGCATTCTACACGGGACAGCGAGGTAGAGAGGAGTGAAGTCGTGAAGGCCAGTGCGGTGGGTACTGTTGCGCTCAGTTAGACTATAATATCGGCATCAATTTGAGAGTGCAAACCTTTGTGAATAATTAAGGCCAGGAAGACGATGAATGATACATTTGAGGCACTTGAACTATCTGAAGAGAGTGCAGAGGCGCCAAGTGCGAAGCCGTCCGTCAGACCATGGAAGACAAGGCCGATCGTCAACGGATAGGCAGGCAATTTTTCGTCTTTCTCTAACGCTTGTCTGCGATTCGGAGCAGCTTCAGGAGTGCTTGGGGGGATTCCCTCTTCGTTCTCTAGTTCACCAAGCTCGACATCGAAGGACGACTCTATGGATGGTCGCGATCTGGAATTTCCATTGGATTGGGGGGCGGATGAAGCGTCAAAACCATGAGTGCCGTGTGCGTGAGAGGAGCTTAGTTGTTCCACGAGGAGCATGACCGAGAAGCCAACGAGAAGAGACAGCCCGATAGTAGGTGCCGGAATCTCGGAGCGAACTCCGGAGTGAAGGATGGTCTCTATTCCTCTGCGCAAGGTTAGTGAATTACTCTTCTGACTGCAAACATAATATGCGACGTACTCGGGCACCACGACCCCCAATGCCGTTCCGAGTAGGAGACCCGTCCCAAGAGCCGAGAGCCGAGCAAGGTGGGTTTCTGCACGACAAGCCTACTCAGTGCATAAATACATCAGTCGATAGAGAATACGTACTGGAGTAAGAGAAAGAGAGTGGCAGGATGCCAACACCAAAGGATGTCAGGCCAAGGAGGCTGGCAAGGATGAACAGCGTGAAGAAGGACAACATGCTTATTCCGGGTCTACAGTTCGTGTGGTCGTGAGCGGCAGCAGTCCGATGAGGACCTCGTCAACAATCTAGATGCACAGAGCTCCGAGAGTGCGATATTTGACTCCGGTGGTCGAAATGGGAGTCTGAATCTACAGTACGGTCACTCTGAGCTCCTGTTTAGTTGTAAAGGTCAAGAGATGTGCACTTCCACGTACCAGATTATAGGATATCACTCATATAGGCACAGTTTTGAGAGAGACTGACCACGTCGTCGTTATGGTGTACAGCAGTATATAGGCGGCCGCTCCGAGGGCGAGACGTGCGGCAGCGGAATCGAACCGACCGTCGTGAGAACAATCGCATGTGACCACATTCCCCGATCTCAGCGGCCCCGTAGCCTGGCGCTCCGCAATATCGTCCTAGTAATCGCAGAAAGAACAACATCCACGGTGATAGTCGCGACATGGAAGACGTGAGCTGCAATTTATGTCGTACTCAAACTACACCGAATCTCCGTACATAGCAGTCACCGATATTAAGCCACAGCGATCGGCTGCGAAGTTGGGACATCGACCTTGTTCAGACTCTTCGCCCGCTCGAGCTCCTCCAGCCTGCGCTTCTCATCCGCCAGCATCTTCTCCTGGAGAAGCACCCTCCTCGGGACAACACGCCTGCGCTCGGTCGTGGCCTTGAAGTCGAACCGGTCGACACCCAGCGCACGCAGAGTCTTCTTCTCGACGAGACTGTAGTCGTCGGGGTTCTCCCTGTTGAAGTTGAACGGCTCCTTCAGCGCCACGGGCGGATTGGTGATGATACGGGGGATGCGCAGGTGGTTCTTCGAGGCCGAGTGCAGCATCAGCGGGTGCATGAGGACGACGTCCCCGACCTCGCCGGTGAGCTCGACGAACTTGTTGTACTTCTTGACTTCGTCCAGGTGAGACCAGTATTCGGGGTGGTCCTTGGGGTTCTCGTAAGTCGAAGTGGAGGGTGTGAAAGAGAGACCGGTGGGAAGGACGCCCTCCGGATGAGCGCCCAGATACTTCGCGATCTCGTCGAGACCGTCGGTGCAGATATAGGTTCCGCCACCACGAGGCTTGATGTCGGAATAGAGGGGGATGACGAGCAATGCCTGCTCCGGGGAGTCGAGGAAGTGGACCTGAAAGCTCAGAGCTTGAGCTCTGCCGTACAAATTTGTAACGTAGCCACTTACGAAGAAGTCGCCATCGACATGCCAGTTGATCAACTCGCGGGGCTCAATGGGCGTGTCGTCGCCCTCCAAGTCCTCCCTACCAAGGTTGACAATGAAAGAGTCCCCCCAGTAGCCGCTGTCTTCGTCAATGCGCTCCGCCCCACCAAGCAATTCCTTCATGATTTCCCAAGCCTTGACAGAAACATGAGCCAGGATGTGATACGACGCATGCAACGACGAACCTTGGGTGCGAATGTCGCGACTGCCTCTCGCTTGTGCGACGGCATGTGGATACGCTCCCTGTCCCAAGTCGACTTGTCGTTGGGATCAAGTCCCAGACGCACCCACATATTGGTCGTCCACTCGTCAGACTTCTCTTTGGTGAAGGCGTTCTTGACTACGATGTAGCCATTTTCCATGAAGAAGTCGACTTGCTCCTCTGTCGCGAAGTCAGTCTGCGATGAATGAACATGAAATCAGACACTGCGCGCACGTGTGAGGTGCTCGTATGATTGCGGCATTGTAAGCTTTGGATCGGTCAAAGAAGCGATGTGTGAGTTGGGAGTTCGTTATGCAGAAGTCAAGGGATCGTCTACGAATTTATAGGCAGGTGGAGGAAGACCGGCCCACCGTACATCACCTGTTCTAGGGTGGGGTGATCAGCTGGTCGATAGAAGGACGCCCTTTCGGCAGCCATGACGGAGGTCATTCCGCGTTTGGGGGCCAATGCAAGGTACTCGATGTTGATAGCGGCAGGGGGGAACTGCCTGCGGCGAATGAGTATACACAACCAGAATGATCTTGTTCATAAGACGCGTCGCTTAGCGGACCGGGTATCTGCGACCTGATCAGCTGCAGGCGGGCGGGACACACGGCAGCCCTGTAGTTGATGCTAAAACAGGAGCGGTGGGCAATGTGAGAGCAATCGACGAAAAATATGTGGAAATGCTCTTGATGAATAAATTGCGAAACTCACGAGACCCGATGCCGACAGACGGCATATTCTGCAGGCAGATCATATGGTACAGGACGAGACGGGACGTCATGGTCAGTTTCTCCGACAGCCACTGAAGCTGTAAATAGACTGGGATACACTATAGGCACGGCGAATGAACGATGGATAAGGGCGGTCGCAGTAGGTATACAGAAAACATATGATACACGTAGTCTGTGCAAAAGCTCGTTCGTGACTGCAAGCCAGGGTATAACATAGCCGTGGCACTCACAGTTTACAGTCTCTCTGCTCAGCTAGCATTCTTAATGATATCCTCATCGAACGGATCACCGATCTCTGCAGGTGACGAATGAGTTGCCGCCGGGGTGGATGATGGAAACAAACGTACTCTTCTTCAACGCCTCTGTCAAGGGGACATCTATGAATTCCTCCTTCTGACGACGAGGGATCCCGTCCTCTCTGGGATCAACCCAGGGACCCTTGCGTGCGATAACATCTTCCCTGCGCCTCGATTTGGGGTCACGAGCACCAGATGCATGGCCGAGCCTGCGCTTAGCGGAGGCCTGAAACAAGCCTGGCCCCGAGCTCGGGGCCGGAGCAGGCATGCTCAATGAATACGATGGAATGTTTTCATCTGGGAGGGAATCAGAGGATGCGGTAGAGGACGGGGAGGCAGGCTCGAGTGGCGAGTTCATGACGGTGTGGTTTGAGTGCAAGATCGAGTACGGCACGTGTTGCTGCCGTCGAGACGCGTCTCGCCTCCCGCCACTAAGGGTCCATCGCGCTCACACCGGCCGGCGACCAGTGGTCGCGCGCCCATTATTCCGACAACAACGACCATGTCTGTCCTACCAAAAGCCAGGCTCCCCATGCGCATTATTGCGCTGCCGCTGACCACCGCGGTGCGCGACCCGAAGCATCTGTCGGACATTCCCAGGCCGCTCGTGTATTATCACTTCCAAACCCCTCCGCCTCCAGCTGATAGGAAAGTCGGATGGGTAGGCTGGGCGACACTCAAAGCTACGCAGGCTTGGGCGAGCTTCGGCAAAGCGCCTCAAACGAACTGGAAAGTCAGTCTCGCACTTCTGTTTACATGCCGAATTTATGCACATGACCTGACGGTGTGCTGTATCTGCAGTATAAAGTGTTCAATTATGGAGAGCGTCTGGTGGACCGCATCGACTTTGAAGAGCTCGCCCTGAAGGGTGTAGATCCCTCCCTTGGCCCGCGCATCTCAGAGTTTAGGCGCTCGGCTAAGGATGCGAAGAAGGAGGCAGAGAAGGGTGTTACGGTACGGTGCTTTCACGTTGATATACGGAGTACACTGAACTCTCCTAACCCAGATACCACTTGTTCACCCTAAATTGCTATCACCGTCACCATTGTCTCATCTGCAAGCCATACTGGAGAAGCGAACCCCGCGTCATAAGAAGGGGTTCTGGGTCTGGCTTCTCGTATCCCCATTGACCGCCCCTTTCATGCTTATCCGTAGGTCCTGTCTTTCGATCCCCTCTGACAACAGCGCTTAGCCTAGTCATTCAGCCATTATACCCAATCTCCCATTCTTCTTCTGCGTATGGCGTTCATGGTCACATTATAGAGGTGCGCAGTCCCTTACCTTCCTGCAAAATATATTCTGATGCTTGTCGGATGCCTAGCATGGAAAGCGTCAGAATACTTGCAATCCCTGCTTCAAACCGGCGCAATCGTTCCTAAATCTAGCTCCGACCTTGATGATATCTACGTCAGGCACGCGCCTCGTATCGAGTCGGGTGCTCCGGAACTGCACGCTACGAAGGAGGAGTCCGCGGAGACAAAATCCACGGAGGTTGACGAGAAGATCCTCCTAAAACGTGACGCTGTGCCGCCGATCCTAAAGATGTTCGGACTACCAGAAGACGCTGCAGCCGACATATACCGCGCCATCGAACAAGCTGACGTCCGCTTGAAGCAAGGAATTTACACATGATCTCCCTAGAATCGCGGCGTTCGTTGCGATCACTTGGCCTTCCGTCATAGGCTCGGACGTCCACGATGGCTGAAACAGACGGACACTCGTAGGGCACGGAATTCGAATTTGTGCTCCCGACCTGTACCGTGTGGCCGCGGACAGGCTCAACGACGCTTCTGTGGAAGTCGCAACACGGTCACACATCTACATTATCTGCACTTACCTATCAACATGTAATAAACTGAACAAAGCATCCCTTACGATCGGACCATCCCCGAAGGCGCTGGGCTATTGTCACCAACACGATGACGACACGGAAGCTTAAGCTTGAACGGTGCGCTCTTGTAGTCATAAGCCAAAGGATTGGCCATTCGTATTCAAATTCTGCCCACTGATTCCGAGCCGGCTGACAAGAAAAGAAGGATGAAACACGGAGACTCTCTACTCGGAGGGCCATCGACGTCAGTGGATTCTAGAAACTCACGACATGACCGCTTAGTGACCGACCCAATAGACTAGCTCAAATAGAGGTATTGGACGAGTACGTGGGACCCATTACATTGACTGCACCGTCCGAGAACGTGAAAAGGCTGATCTAGGCACGAGGAATTTGAAGTGTCCACGATATTAAGGGCATGACCAACTGTGTGGTAGACGTTCAAAAAGGCTTGACCAAGACAAGTTGCGCGACAGAGTGTCTGGGACACGACGTCGCGGCGCAGCCACGCCTGAGGAGATCCGGAGTCACACAATCATGGTATGACAGAGGTTTACTCACATTAGTATGACCCCACTCCAAAAAGGAAAAGATGGCGAATGGGAAGCACGCTCAACCCCAAAAAAACTCCTCGTGTACTAGGCAGACGCCTTTAGAGCGGCTTACCAGCGATAACATCCACCTCCTGCCTCCGGATGGGCGGGGACGTACAAGCGGTTCAAACATGGGCGACACAATTCCGTCAGGCTCATAAATCACACGGGTAGGCTCTGAGAGAACTCGGGGATCGTCAGTCTGCCGTGATAGGGTGACGGGAAAGTTTCTTTAGCCCTACGAGACACTGGCGAGTAGAGTGAAGACCGCTGCGATCACGTGACGTACGAGGTTTGCTCACGAACGTGACGAAGAACACCTGAGTATTGGTGAGGCTGATGGGGGATACCCCGGGGGTGGATACTTCCAGGAAGTGTAGTCAGGCGGACGCACAAGCACAGAGCTAATTGTTGTTCGAAGCGGAGTCGTACCGAAGTACTGGAGTGGGCACTATTTGGTACATGGGGTCGATAACGATCTCGAGATGACAGGGCACCGAAGGCCTCGTGTGGGGAAAAGTGAGGGTCAGAAACGAATGGATTTGGAGAGATTTGAAGAGAGTAAAAATAGAGGAAGTAAGATGTGAGAAGACAGGGACGGGCGGGGTAGTCGTCGGCGTGATGGGGACCGTGACGGAAGCAGAACAGCCCCGCATCGGGGCGACTACGGACGCGTGTGATGGGCCATGTTGACCTCACTGGCGACTATAAAGCACGCTCCCACTCGCATGCCTGCTCCATCGTTGGCTGCCATAACCGCCCAACTGTCCGTTTGCCTCAGCCGCCCGCCCCCAGATGCCCATTTCTCCCCTGAACGTGCCCTATACTTTCTAGCCAACGTTCACTCTCAGAAGCGCACGCATTCATCCATCGCAAGCCTCCCGCGGACCAGAGCAGGGGGCCACATATCTAACTATTCGTTCTGTACGCGCTTTCTCCGTGTTCAAATGTTACCGCAGGCCAAGGCTCAACGCGTTGAATGTTCCCACAGACAACGTTTCACACTGACTATCCGGGCTCCTCGGACGAGCTCTCAGCTATGGAAGTTGTGCAGGTACGCCGTCGCCAATCGACGCTAGGACTATCTCGCTCATGTCTTGTCCCGCCCACGCGTGTTTCTCACAGAAGAAGACAGCTCCCATACAAACGCTGCCTGTAGAGCTGCTTTCTCGAGTCTTTCTCCTCGGCTATTCGGATGGCGTTGACCCGGCGCGTCCATTCAAGCGCAAGACCATCGAAGGGCTGAACTTCGAAGTCATCGTGTCTCACGTATGTAGGCACTGGAGGGCCGTGGCCGTGAAAACGCCCGGACTATGGACCAGCCTTCGCATGCGAAAACCTTCCCACCTCGACCGCGGACGGGAATTCGTGAAGCGGTCTCGCTACTGCCTCCTGGATGTCATGATTGACTTCGTTGCCAGGAAGGACCATATTCCAGGCCGCACCCTCTGCTTCGACCACTTCCACGAGGCCTTCGACATCGCGGAGGGTCATGCGATGCGTTGGCGTTCATTCCTGCTTCGTCTCTGTGACCTGGACTGCAAGGCGGGCGCACGCGCAAGACTACATGGATGCGCGCCAGTTCCCATGCTCCAGTCTCTCCAATTGTGGCACCTCGAAGATTGGGGTACGTCGCAAAACCTATTTGTCGCGACAGCGAAACCACCCGTGCAGATCCTGAACAACGACGTGCCGTCCCTGAAGAATCTCTCGTTAGTTGGCGTCAATCTGGCGTGGTCGCAGGAACACTTCCTGGTCGATTTGGAACAGATCGAGTTCGCGCTGCATTCAGAAGGGGTTAGACCGTCTGTCAAAGAATGGGAGGAGCTGCTTCGCGCCTCTCCGAATCTGTGGAGGCTCTCGTTACATTACAGTGGTCCTCGTGTCGAAGGCCCCTGGACAACTTCTCCAATCCCTCTGGCGCATCTCTCGGTACTATCGCTGACTGACATGGACCCCACCTTGCTATGTTCTGTCATGCAACACCTTGCCATGCCCGCTCTACGGACCCTGGAGATGGAACTCCCGGAACAGGACTTCACAGCATTCGTGGACCTGATCAGTGATGCGCAGGCCCCGTACTTCCCCGTTCTCGAAGACCTGCACATATCTGCTCTCGACTGCTCCGTGGAATCATGGGGAAAATTCCTCCGCACTATTCCGAAACTCTCCTACCTGGAAGCCGACTTCCGACGCATTGAAAATGACTTCTTCGATCAGCTATTCACCAAGGTGACCCGTAGTGACGAGCCTGAGGCCAGCACTTCCGCGGCGGAGCAAAGCAACCCGGCAACACATACCTCTCTTAATTCGGCTACGGAGCCCTCAAATCCATTCTACGATGTCCTTCTGCCCCGGTTGCGAGTTCTGAAGGTCGCTGGGCTGTCAGCGCAAAACCTATTGGCATTCGTCACATTCCGGAAAACGGCTGGATACCCCGTCCCGCGTCTTGTGGTCCATGACAAGATGGGGATCGACGACATGAATGCATTGCAAGAAGCCCGCGTGGATGTCGAATACTATCAATATTCGGATGACGATGACGACGAAGAGGGAGACGAAGAGGAAGAGGACGGCGAGGAAGAAGCGTGTGATGAGGACGAGGTAGAAGGGGATGAGGATTTGGACGATAGCGAGGAAGCGGAAGAGGTGGATGACGAAGTGGAAGAAAATTAACTCGTTTTCGAGTCGGCGCCGCGTTGATTGCAGCCCATTGGTTTCCTCGGAGAGGCTCTGCATTGGTTTACATCTCGTGTCAGATCTACAGTCGACGTGTTCTCGCTATATGTCGCAGGTTCCCCGCATCTGTATAGTCTTGGTTTATCCATGTAGTTTTGTAGGATATCCAATAGACGGAGTGTACTTGTTGACAGGCATGCACGGTCGTTGCCGAACTCTTCAAGTCAGCGCATGTTGACCCGACTCACGGCGTACCCGTCTTTTCTTTGGTTTCCGAGCCTCATTCCACTCCCAATCGCTCGCCACATCATGGACACACAGGGTGGCCGTCAGCTTCGTGCTCGCCGCCAGCGAGAAAGGCCAGGTCCCCTCAGCACTGAGCGGAACAAGACAAATGACACAAAAGAACCCAGCTCCCCGCCTGGGGGCAGACGACGCGCAAAAGCTGTCTATGCAGCGGAATGGCAACTGAGCGTGCTGAAGAAGCTGTACGAAGACACTTCGCATCCCTCAGCTGCGCAAAAACAGCTGGCGTCTGTCGAGACTGGGCTGTACGTGATTCTCGTTCTTGCATGCATCCGACCCTCCCGTCGCCTGGGCCTCTGTTTGCTTAGAACACGCTGACGGATGGAGGGTGACTGACGATCTTGTAGAGACATCAAATGGATCAGCGCGTGGTTCCAACGGCATAACAACCCGAATAGAAAAGGCTCGTATGCTTCGCAGGCAGTACTCAACCCTGGAAGCATGAAGGCTGTCGAGCCCGCCGGCGGCAGGGAGGATTCAGTCCCCGACCATGCAACACCCTGCCTTTCAGAGTCTTCTTCCAAATCATCCTCTGCATTGGCGACGTCGCCGTCGTCGGGTCATTATCAAAACGAAGGCCACTGGCTAGGCGCTGGAGAGCCAACCGACCCTCATACTGGGCATCCTATATCTTTGCGCCCGTCGTTCTGGGACCAACAAGTCCAACAGAACACCTTCTCTCAACTTCCCCACATGCTATCTGGGCCCGGCGGTCACTCATCAGCTGGGCAGGGACCGTCTGCTCCATACGTCTTCTCATCAATGCAGGACCATGCTTCTCTGTATACGCCTACTGGTTCTGAGTCTTCGATGCTTCCCGACGCCAGCCAGCCTTCGTGTTCTACGCTCATCTCTCGCGATTCTACTCGGTCCCCAGCTCTCCCTTTGTTTTACAAATTCTATGATGGACCTGCTTCTCTGGGTCCTGGCAGGAGCGACGATACTTCTCCGGAGTTTCAGTCTCCGTCTGTGGCCGAAGTGCAGGGTCAACGTCAGCTTCAGCAGCTGCCTGGTATCTCGCATATACTTGTCAATTCGGATGGCCATCGTTCGCACTACGAGCATTCATCGAGCATCTTGCCACCTCTCGCACTTGATCAACTTCAAAACAACACTCCGACTCCTGATCTGGAAGCACTCGCTTCGTGCAACCACAGTAGTGGTGAAACGCCGGGATCAACAGGCTACTGCATCCCCGGGCAGGTATCGCATACCACGTACAACGATCCTCCTGCATCTCCTTTGAAGCCAGAGGGTCACGGTTTCAATTTGTCTGCGCCTTCTGAGGACAATACCTGCACGGCTCATGACGACCACGATCTCAGTCGTCATCCACCGCCGCCCATATCCTTTGTATGCCGCTATAAAGACTTGAACGACCTAGTCCACCGTCTACGCCGAACATGGAAGGAAAATATCCTCCAACCTGCCAATCGCAGTCGAACGTCTTCCGACCAAAGCGAGCCCTCGGTCAAGCACAGCCAAGTAGCTACCGGTAAGTGTCCCCTAACCCTTCGATGTCTTACTCATCTATAGCTGCATACCCCACAGGCGAGGAGGACAAAGAAAACATCCCGCCCCATCCTCATCCCCACCCCCACCTCGCCCCCGCTCCCGACATCCGCGCGTCCTCGGGCCCGCTTCCGGGCCATCGCAGCCGCAATGAGATCGCCCCCACAGATGCCGGGCCTGGAGATCCTTCCGGCGGGGGCGATCGCGCGCGCGTGCAAGCCCCTAGCTATAGGCCTGTGGGCACCTCGGACTCGGAGCATGCAGACGCTGCCGGATGTCTCTTCCCGGCGGGCGCCGGCGTCCAAAGACAATTGCTAGGCGGATCGAGGACGGAGGCATAATTCTATAAGTAAGTGACGGCGGTAGTTTGCCTCCGGTGTCGCCTCGGAGGGGCTGGGAGCTTGGGCTGAGGCTTGGGGCTTGGGGCTGTACTCTGTGTGGTCTTGCGCTCGAAATACCGGCTGGGGGGTCTTGCTGGTGGTGTTGTCTTTCCCCCTCGTTCTCTGGCGCTGTGGCCTCTTCTGTCTTTTCGAAACAAAATCGCATCTCGGCTTTCTGGTCTTTTCTTATACTCGTCCGCAATTTCTCGTCGATCGACCTTCCCCGCACCCCCGCACCCCGCATTCCGCATCCTGTCATAAATACCCCGCATACGCACGCATGTATAATTACTCTCGCCCCACGCGCAGTCTTCCATCCAAAAGCAATCACTCGTCTCACGCGCATAAATACCGTCACGAACCAATGTATTGCTGCCCCAGAAAAAATCGAAACAAGCGATGTCCAGAGGTCGCATACAAACATGTCTGATGCCCGATCTCAACAACCTGGAGCGACGTCAGGATGCAGTCGTCGAAGTTGACACGGAATGGGTTGGCGCGCACGGGGCCGTTGTTGTCTGAGCTGAGTGACGAGAACATGGGTATCGGTGACGAGGTGCTGGAGGGTGTGGGTCCGAGAGGCTGGCCGGTGAGGAGAGACCAGCCTCGAATGCGCGAGTCGATGCCAGCGGCGAAGATGTATTTGTTGCATGGGCTGATCGCGTGAGGCTGCCAATGTCGAAGACAGTCAGTCAAAAATGGTTGTGAGGTGAGCAAGGAAAACAGTCCACGCACGAGGTCTAGTTGATGTCCGCTTGGCTGCCCGTGCAGAGACAGCATCGGACGTGACCCGCGAGGGAAGCGCAGGTCGAAGAGCTCGATCTGCAGGAAGTGACATGCTCAGCGAAGGTACGTCGTTAAATTGTCGAGTTGCACTTACGTTCCCCCGCACAGAGCCCACGACCAGCTGCCACTCGTCCACGGCGTTGAGGTATACGATCGAATTCGAGCCCTCGCAGAACCTATCGTCTAAGAGGGCAAGGCCAGATGGCGTGGGCTCCCGGGTGTCGAAGCGGTGTACTGAGCCATTCCGCGAGCCGGTGTACACCATGGTCTGTCCCGTGAGGACGGCGTGAGTCGCTACGAGACGTGGTGCACGGGATTGCAAGCGCACCTGGAGCCGATGTACAGCCAGAACGTCGCTGCCTGTGGGCAATTTGTGGTGCGTGTGCGAATACTCGATGTCCGGGTATAAAATGGCTCGCTTGCGCATCCCTGTGGAAAGAGTCAGATTCGGGGGACCAGTGGGAGGGCGAAGGTGATGTAAATTACCTAGCACAAGCGTTCTGTCCTGAAAGTGGCTGGTCCATACGTCGTGCACGAGTTGGCTGGTTGGTGTGATGAAGACGGCTCTGTAAAAATGCCGCAAATTCAGCACACAATCAATAACACTCGCAGATATGGGCATTCGCACTTCTGAGTCGACCAGTCACCATACATGATATTGGAGGAAGGGCCGAATGAGGTTGCTCTGCGACAGAATCCGCAATTAGAGCGGGGAGCAGCGACGCTAGCAAGATGTCGTCACGCACATATATTGGCGTCCTGAAGTGCAGATGGAAGAAATCTAGTCTCTTTCAATGACAACTCGCACATGGACGCTGAGAGACGAACTCGGGAACCCAAGTTGGCTTCAGCCGCGAAGGGGCTCTCTATGCCTGTGTCTGGGGGGCTTATTGTTGTCGCTGGCGTCCTCTGGGACGAATTCGAAGAAGCCACGGTGTTAAGTGCACTCCGTACGACCAGGCGGGATACACACCTCATAAACCCAGCCCTCTGAATCGCCCAATACGTGCTGCACTGTCCGGTCATATACAGCAATCTAGACGCCCCCCTGTACGTGAGCAGAAAGGCGAGGATAGCAGGCGTAAAGTGAGTACACATGACGCCAAGATCTTCGCCCGGCCGTATGGGATAAAGGCTTCAGTATCGCATCTAGAGGTCTCCCCCAGTTGGCATGTTTCTATGTCGCTGGAACGTGAGTGATCAGTCGACCTAGTTCACGATGAAGAGCCAGGACGGTGCGCACCGGAAAGCTCGTTCCCTCAGTCGCCCGTTGCGTGCAGCTCTAGCAGTCTGCAAGGAATGATACAGAGATCCGCCATTTTTTGCTTTCAGTACGACTGACGAGGACGACTGGGTTTCGGCTTTATTGCTCTGCTTTGAACGAGCTGCGCTTGCTGACTCTTTTGCTGACTTCGGCTGTGATGAGAGGGGAAAGTAGCGGTTTTTCACTGGGTCGAAGTAGAATCCTGGGAGGTCTCGTGGCATCCGTGTCGGAGGAAGACCGCTACCGACAGATTTTCCTTAACTGCAAGACGAATTATGCAGCCGTCTGCTGCAGTCGGTAGTTGTGCGACTGACTGAGGCAAATGATAGAATCGTAGTCGCGCACTGTCGCGCAGTAATTGTCGCGCTTAGCCGCTGGTGCTAGGCGCTCAGCCTCCCATACGATGACGTGCAGTATGTAGACAACAGATATATTGCATTCTTTCTGCCTATGTACAGGACTTTACAACAGAGACCTGGGTTCGATGAGGCCGCCGTATCGAACCGACCAAAGTCCTGCGGTAAAATAACTGGCTTGTAGCACTCGTACATTCCAAATTGAGGCTATTGATTGCAGAGGTGCTGACGCTACGCCTCGCACCGACTTTTGGCCCGAGAAAGCGCGAACAAGTTATGGCAACGCGTCAACGGTGTTCCCATGTCAACAACCAAAACTACAGAACCATGGTGAGTCAAGATCTTTATGCAGGACGAACCTCGAAATCTGTGACCGGGGAAATCCATCCTTGGTGTCGCAAGGCGACATGACAGACGTTGTCAGATCGTCGTGCGCTACGAGACAACCGGCGATGATTCAGAGGGTCAAACGAGGCGATGAGCTCGATTCAGAGGATTCATCGTCAAATCCGCGTGGTGGCGCTACTTACGTGTCATGGGCGCGTTTCATTGGGCGGCGAACGATGGTAAGCCTGGCTCACACGGAGTGGTCGGATCTGTGTGAAAGTCCGCGGATTGTCAATGCCATTACTTACCACTGGGTAAGCACCCCCAAGGGTAGAATGCGAGATCTTCTGCGACCTTGGAAAAATTAGCCTTTTGGCTCGTCATCGGAGGCTTTCTAGGGATGATGGAATGTCGTGAGAGCGGTGTGAGACCGGGGGAGATTTGGGGGATTTAGAGTGTGTGGTCCAGGCGCGGACGTCCGCTGGCCAACCGCATGGCCGAGGGCCACGGTCACGGACCCTCGTCACGGTGCCTGCCTTCTGAGTCTCCGAAGCGGGCGTCGATTAAAGTTTCCTTGCCGTGCGTGCAGGGAAGGAGTCGCTACAAGTAGGACAGGTTGACGGTTGCGCTCATCTGTTGCTCACGAACGGACATGTTTCGCAGACATGTACAGCTGGGAGAGCTCGCAAGAGGCCGAGGGAGGATGGTATATTACGTGATCGGGGACGAGGGTTTGTTATTTCGCATTTGCACCCTGATTGAACCGTTCGCACCTCCGACCCGAAAACTTATTGGCCGCCATGTCCACTCAGCAACCGCCCACCGCCCGCCGGCTACCTCCTTCCAGCGTCCGGCCTTCCGATTCTTCTTGCTTTATCCTTCTCCCTCTTCCCTCTTTCGCTCTCCTTGCCGATCCCGCAAAGCAGTCCCATCTTGACTCCTACCCCGAGTCGTTTGACCAGCTCGCGTTTCCTACCAAGTTCGCCGATCGAGCTGTGCCGGTGTTCAGTGTGGATGGATCGTTCCCTGTAAGTCTTTGATCATTCTGCACGCGTCACAAACTCCAGAGTCGTCGGAGGAACGCGTTCGTTCGCCGTTGCGCACCCCACCACGTCATGTTCCACCGGGCTCGCTTAACGGATGCTGTATACTCATCTCTTTACCGTTGCAGTCGTTTGACTCACCCATCACACTCCCTTCAACTTTCCTATCATCCGCTGGCCGTCTTGCAGCCTCATCCGAGGTAGAATACACATCGTCTGACATGTCGGACTCAAATTGCACACAAGGCGCGCAATTGGGCGTCACGATGCCCAAGAAGCGTCCTTCACTACAGTCTATTCTTATACCTACGTTCCTACAGCATCCTCCTCACATTCCTCTCGTGTCTCCTTCACCGAGGCCTCAGTCGCGAGGGCGATCACAGTCTACTTCGTCCTACATTGCGCAGCATCGCGCTGCTTCGGATTCGCGGTCCAAGCCAGTTTCTCCTCGAGATTCCCCGCCACCAGACTACCTCATCGACGAAGACCCGTTCGCCAACCTCACGTCGACCTCTGCCATGGCTAGTCCGTCCATATCGCGTTCTGTTTCCTCTGGATGGGACGACAGATTTCGGCCTAGTCCTTCGGCGTCTGCCGACGCCGAGCTACGTTCGCCCTTGGCGCCCTCTACTTCTTCGCGTCGATCGCGTACAAACCCTTCTTCACCCATTAGCGCACCTGTCTCTCTTCCTCCGCACCAACTCCCGCCGGTCCCTCCAATTGAGCTGCACCGCCGTCGTGTCCGTCCGGCCCATGCTCGACCTGCTTTCTCCCAGAGACCCTCGCTCCCTTCCTTACGGACATTGGCAGAGTCCGACTTCATATACCCCATTAAGGTGCGTTCCAAATCTTGAATCTAACACTTGCACTTGTCTCACTCTCGGAATATTGGCATGCTTCGACATTCAGGCTCGGAAAGGAACGCTAGGCGCACGCCTGCCTTTAGAACCATGGAACATGGAGACTCTGCCCAGTCTTGCGCCTGCGCCAGAGCCACAGCCATCTGTCGCCGTTAATCCTCCGAACGATGATCCGCAACCTGTGTTCACACCTCCCGAACCGCTTCGTGTTGATGTGGAACTCCTGCATAGTCAGAACGAGAGTGCTCTCTCCCGCCATGCTGTTTCTGGCGTGGGTTTAGACGTGGCAGAACCGCCATACGAGGACATCCCTTCGCACGTGCTCAGTCCCGGAGATGAAGGCCTGTCCTTCGTACAGTCACCATCTGCCCTTGAACCTGACAGCCACTGCGAGCAACGTCCCACTGACGAGATGTTCTCTTCTTTCATCAACACACTGTCCGCACTTTCCACCCCTTCGCACTCGAGGTCCTCCTCCCTCTCGTCGACCACCTCTTTCTCACCCACTTTCTCATCGCCTGAGTCCATCGACACGACTCGCGATGCGTTATCACGATACAGCCCCGAGTCTGATCACTCAGAGTACGGCGCGGATGATAGCTCTCTCGATGCTTGCAACATTGCGCAAGACCTCGATGACCTGGAGGCTGACCTGACGTCGCCCGTGCTATCTCCCCGCCCTGGGCACACGCCGCACAATTCAATCTCTTCTATGCCGGGTGGATTCCCTGGTCTGGATGACTTCGAACCTGGTACTTCAGTCGATACTCTAAGGGCGTCAATCGTATCTGCGTCGGCCAATCGAGTCTCTGTGCTCTCGAACGGTGACGAAGAATGGTTCTCGAGCAACGAAGATGAGTTTGAATCGGTATCCGATCCGACCTCTGACGAAGCTATGGACGGTGGCGACGGGGCTTACCGAGGGTCAAGGTCCCACGCGAGTGAAGGTGAGGCAGGGCGTGGGAGTGGCGGACGGGACCAGCGTGGACAGTCTGGGCGCAATGGTGGCAGTGGGGGATTCGGTAACGGTCGATCGGGTGGTGAGTCCGGCAGCGGGGGTGGAGGACGGGATGGTAGAGATGGCGATCGCAAGGATGGCCGAAATAATGGCATTCCCGTATTCTCATCCTCAGAAGAATCCGAGGCGTCTGAGGACGAGGATGACACTGCTCAGCTGCCGGCATCGCGGCGTCCAAGTGCGGCTGCTCTGCCGCCGTCGACCTCGTCTAGGGCTTCGCCAGCACCTCAAGCAGAGGGCGATAGTTCTGATGATGATGTTCCTCTCGCACAACGCATCCCAACGGCACTAAAAGCCCAACGTACCATTCGCCGACAAGTGCGTGATGAAAAAGACCAGCGCAGGAGGGACCGTGCGCTCCGTCGAGCACAGCAGGGCGCATTATCGCCGGCCGACGCAGCGACGGGCTCGTCACGCGACACGTCTCGCCGGCCATCAAGAGACATTCCTCGGTCACCACTGTCCCCTGCTGGCATGTCACAGCATCAGGACGCAGCTTTGCAGAGTGCAGTGGCGTCCGCACCGGCACCGGCACCCGTTGGACGTCCACGCACCAAGACGTTGCCTGGCAATATCTCACGTCCGGCTGCCCTGGCCGCCTTAACGGAGAAGCTGTCAAGAGTACAATTGACGGATGCTCCGCCCACTGCGTTCCGCGACAGGAAGTACCCCGGGCAGACGGACAACGATGCTGCGTATGTGAGTTCGTCTTCGGCTCCTCGTACACATGGATCTGGGGTGGATGAACATGGCGCGCGGGAGAGGACCTTGAAGCCCATGAGGTCATTCCATCGCACGAATATGCCGGACCACGCACTATCCACGCCCACATCGGCCCCTCCTATGAGCGGTCAAAGGCTCGGCAGGAGCGCCACCTCTGCACGAAGAACCCATCGGGAGGAGGCGCCGGCCAGCGGCTCGCAGACGATGCCCAGTCGGTCGATGACATCAGCTGGTGGCCCCCAGCGGAGCAGGTCTGTCAGGCGGCCAGCGGAGGAAGCGAGATCCAGCTCGACTTCCGGGCGCACGTCCGTCGATAACGAGGGGCGATCGCATAGACCACCCATGCCGCCTCTGCCTCCTGCGGAAGTGCTCTCCAACCTCGCTCAGCCCAAGCCTTCCACGCAGTCGGCATCGCACGAGCCGAAAGGCCAGGTTGCGTGGCAGCAGCGGGTGTTCGTGGGTGATATGCAGAGGTTCAATATGATGGAGATCGGGCCGACGACGACGTCTAAGGAGGTCATCGAGATGCTCGATCGGCAGGCCCAACTTGACCAGTGGGTTGGTTCGGGCGGTTGGATGCTGTACGAGGTGGCGCAGGACTTTGGCATGGGTACGTGTCTGCATGTTTGATACTGCGTTGGACGTCTTCTTGCATCTAACTTTTTCTCAGAGCGTCCAATTCGAAACTACGAGGTTGTCGCCGACGTCGTCAACTCGTGGGACAAAGATCGGACTGTGAACATGCTTGTAGCACGGAAAACTGCGCTAGCAGCCCTTCTGCATCCGAGTGTACGTTTGTATCCTGCCGAGCACCAGAAGATGCAAATTGACGTTAATTGCAGGCTATGCCATCTAGCTCTCCCGTCTTCAGCGGCTACGTCGAATGGGAGAGTAAACGTGGAAAATGGAATAAGAGGTGGCTCGAATTGAGAGAACACAGTCTTTTCTTGTCGAAGCGCGACACGGTACGTTCATTTACTGTGCAATTTGTCCACAAATATTGATTGCCATACCTCAGGGCAAGGATTCGACGTTCCTCTGTTCGCTGTCGAACTTCGACGCCTATCAGGTCACTCGTCCGCACAAAGCTCCGAAGGCGTTTGTCTTTGCTGTCAAGTCCACGGACAACCTGACCTTTTTCGAAAATGCTTCTGATTATGTACATATCTTCTCATGTGGTGAGACGGAAGGTCAAAATTGGTTGGAAAAGCTACTAGTTGCTCGGGTACGTGGTATTTTTGCTTCGTCGACTGACCCGTCAGCTCAATCACTGTTTTCATAGTCGTATATTATCAACCAGGAGCGTAATGTTATCGTCAACTCAGCACCTAGCGGAGGGGCACCGAACAAGGGCCTTTCCCGAGCCGGAACTCGGAAGGGGCAGCGACCAGCGCAACCTCTAGTCAATGTTTCTGCTCCCCAGCCCGGCTTCACAGCTATGCCTCCAGATACTGATGTGTTTGCACCCGGCTCTCTTTTGTACAAACGTTAATCAGCCTACAGGATTTCGGCTTTTTTTCTCCGACAACACTAATCACTGTTATATACCCGCATCATCTGTTCACCATACAGTATAGTTCTGTTTGACACTCTTTTTGATTTGATGCCTTCTTACCAGACTATCTGTATCCACATCTACTACTGTATTTATCATTGGGCTCGGATTTCGGGCGGGAATATTATATGACTAGAAGATTAGATCACAATGATACAGGTGCAAACTGCAAAGCAACGATACAAGAACTAAACACGAAGGGAGAAAGGAGCAGGAACGACAGCGAATAACTACTTAATCTTCCGACTTTTTAAGCTTCTTTCTCGCCGGACCGTCCTCGCCGTCCTCCTTGGCCTTGGACTTCGCCACTGGTCTCGGCTTGGGCTTGGGTTTAGGCTTCGGAGGCTCGTCGATATCCATAACGTCGTCATCGTCGTCCTTTTTGGGTGCAGGCTTCGTAGCCTTCTTCGGCTTGTCGCCGTTGGTGTCGGCTTTCTTTTTGGCACCCTCTTTCGCAGGCGCTTTACCCTTCTCTTTGGTCTTCTTGGGCTTGGTGAACTCCCTGTCGCCGCTGGCATCGGACGCCGTTGCACCGCCTTCGTCGTCTGAGTCCGAGTCCGAGGGCGAACCTTCGTCGGACGATGATGCTTGGAAGTCCTCATCTGAAGGTGCGCTGTCAGTGTGTTTACTCAAATGTCAAAGTGTCTCAACACTCACCCTCTTCACTATCGTCATCGTCGTCGCCGGTGCGCTTCACGTGGGGCTCCTCGTCATCATCGCTCGCGACGCTCTGCATCTCCTCATCAGAATCGTCAGCACCCGCCAGGATATCCTGGTCGGTCAGCATGTCGCTCTTCACGCGGATCTTCTTCTCTTTCAAGAACGCGTCCGTCCTGTCATACTCCTCCTTGTTGATCGACGTGAAGGTGTACTCCGGGCCGCTCTGCGTGACGACCTTCATGTCGAATGTGCGCGCCGCGGCGGCGCCCATGGCCGTGCCCAGGCGGGAGAAGATGATTTGGTGGATGTCAGAGAATTCGATGAGGACGGGCTGCTTGGACACGAAGAAGATGAACTTGTCGAGCATGTAGAGATCGCCTTGTACGGCCTTGAGATTGGCCTTCAGACCAGGATGACCGTTGCGGCTATAGACGCTATTGGTTGCCGCTCGACTTATGCAGATTCGCCAGTTAGACTCACCTCGAGAATTTTCCGGCGCTGATGATCTTTTTCTTGGAGAGAGCACGGAAGACGCTGGAAACGACCTCGAAAGTAGGGTCGTCGTACTTCTTGTTCAGACGGTCGTACTTCGCAATTTCATCTCTGTTGCTTATCTTAGCATGGTCAGAACTAGCGGTCCAGAGATATGAACGTACTCTTCCATGTTGAGCTCCGCTGTCGTCTCTTCCTCTCGGCTGAACTGCATGACAAGGTACTGGTACTTTGTCTGGCCTTGGCGGATAGGGTTGTTGAGGTAGAGCTGCATTCCCATGATGAGGTCTATCCAGCAGTAGCCAAAAATAGCAACATACGATGAACAAGACGTGAAGGTCGTCCTTGGGAAGAAGGAATAGTCTTGAGATGCTTGAGTATGCAATTTTGTAGTCGTACGTCTTGCCCCGCAGTCGCAAGAAGTCGGGGAACATGTCAACATCGTAACGTCCTCTGGGCGTAAGCACCAGGACCTCCTCAAAGCTCAGGATCATGTTGCCGGTCACTTGCCCAAGCTCCGCCTTCTCCTTTATGGAGTCGTGGAACGCCTGAGCGGCGCTGATTTCCTCACCGTCATCCTCCGCATCCGACTTCTGAGAGCCGGCGTCTGAAGCGTGGACGCGCGTACTTGTGCCGGGAACAAAGAAGCGTATTTCGACCATCTCGTCTGGAGCACCCTTGGCCGGCCTTTGATCCGCGCCTGAAGGGTTCAAGAACTCCAGAGACACTTCAGTTCGTCCAGCAATGTTAGAGTTTGCGACATTTTGCAGAGGGAGTTCGAAAGAAGTCTTGTTTGAGACCAGGAATGCAAGGTCGTCACCTGAAACGGAGAATCAGTCCCCAACCCACGCTCGGCCAACATGTCAGCACTCGTACCTCGGAAGTCTGTGATTCCCCAGTTCCAGCCTTTGAATGAGACTTCCTGAGACTCCAGGATAACACCAAAATGTTGCTTGAGGATACTAGCGAGTTTGTCGTGATCCTGCAATTTTGTCAACATCCACCAGATGTATCGCGAACTCAGTGCGAACTCACCTCGCGCTCAAACCCGTCAAACGTCTCCTTCCTGCGATCCTTCAGACCCACCCTCAGCTGGAAGCCCCTCGCAACTCGGAGCCATTGCACCCATTTTATCTCCGCAGAGGACAGAGCAATTGAATCGCCACGTTCCTCTGCTTTCCATGCCATACCACTGGCGGCTACACGGAACTCTGTAAAAGTAGTGAGTGGATGAGTTTTGGTAAGTAACAAGTACACGCACTTCCAACATCCGTAGAGAGCCCATGGAATATCCTGTCGAACTGGGTAGTCATGGTGTCCGAGGAGAGGATGGCAAGACGGATGAAAGCCGCAGAGAGGTTTACTATGATTGCCTCGACGCGTCGGGCGGAGTCTGAACACGCGTCGGCGGTGGCCTTCCGTCAATTGAGGCGCCCGCATAGGCGCGTCTCGTCTTGACTCTCGCTAATAGACACTTCCGTTTCTTTGGGCTTCGTTTAGCTCCCATTCCTCAGAAAGCCGCGAATGGACCTCTCGCGCCATACACAGGAGCGCACATTCTGCAAATGGTGCAACGATACACCTTCTTTTCTCATGTGCTGTACTCAAACGTCTGAGTGCATAGGCTCAATACCAAACTAGAGGCTAATGGATACCCTCCTATGACGTCCCTCGTGGACGACCTCTCAGATGGTGTGAGGTTAATCCAGCTCATGGTGAGTTCATTTCTCGTCACAGGATTCGAATGTTCAGTATGGATCGTGAATGGAGTAGGAAATCATGGGTACGTCTCGCATTTACGATGGACCCTTACCGCCGTTCACATTCTTTACAGGCGATACGTCACTTGGAAGATACAACAAAACACCCCGCATGCGTGTGCAGAAAGCCGAGAATGTGAACAAGGCACTCGAGTTCATCACCTCTCGGGGCGTTAAATTGACCAACATTGGGCCAGAAGGTCAGGACAATCTCACCCATTCGGCGCAGATCAAGCCTACTCACTTTCCTGGTCCAATTCACAGATATCATAGACGGAAATTTGAAGCTCATCCTAGGCATGATCTGGACTTTGATTCTGCGATTTACCATAGCAGACATCAGGTCAGCTTTGCGGTGCTATGCTTGCTCGTTAGTGATGCTTACTCTTGAGCCAAAGTGAAGAAGGTCTCTCGGCGAAAGAAGGTCTTCTACTTTGGTGTCAACGCAAGACGGCGCCATACAAGGAAGTGGATGTGCAAGACTTCACGTACAGCTGGGCTGACGGTCTTGCACTGTTCGTAGCCTCAGTTTCCAGATAACATATTTCATCCATGACGCATAGTTTCTTCCAGATGCGCATTGATACATTGTCACCGACCAGACCTGTTGAACTACGACAAGCTTGACAAGGTTATTCGTGTTCTTGCACTGACTAGGTTCCTTTTTGACATCCTTCACAGTCGAACCGTCATGCAAATACCCAGCTAGCATTCGACGTCGCGGCGGAACATCTTGGGATTCCTGTGTGTACTGTCATCAGGTTGCGGAGGGCTTATGCTGACTGTGGCAATGTCTCCTAGCAACTTCTGGAGGTAGCAGATCTCTGCGACTCCACCAAGCCCGATGAGCGCAGCGTCATGACTTACATCGCCAGCTTTTTCCACGCATTCTCGACCATGGGTAAACCCCTGCATCCGCATCTTTTACACTGAGATGTTTACCTCCTTGACCGCTAGACCAGGCAGAAACCGTGTCTCGTCGAATTGAAAAATTCGCAGAACTCATGCAGTCCATTTGGGTCAGCAGGAATGATTACGAACGTCGGATACGTGCCGTAAGCGTGTTTTGCCCTTTTTACCCCTTCTGATACTGACTTCAATCTACAAAGCTTCTTGCATCTCTATCTGAAATTCAGGAGCATTGGGAGTCGGTAAAGTTCACGGGCACCTATCCTGATGTGAAGAACCACGCTGCAGAGTTTGCGACGTACAAGCAGACTAAGAAGCGGACTTGGGTCACCGAGAAGCAGGATATTGCAACACTCTTCGGAAATGTACAGACGAAGCTGAAGACGTACAAACTTCGAGAGTATATTCCTCCCGTTGGGCTGGCACTGACCGTGAGATTGAACTATACATCTGACCGCCTAGTATTGACCCTTGGGGGATGTATAGGACCTCGACGACGCATGGAAGGCACTCCTTGCTTCTGAAGCACGGTGGTCGAGAGCGATCAATGCGGAGATTCGAGGGTTCGTTATGGAATCACTCTCATCAGCGGCCGGATAGAACCCTCATCCTCGTACCTTTGCAGGATACAAGAATACCTACGCAAGAAGTTCGCTGACCTTGCGCATGACTTTGAGAAGCGCTTGCATGTAGTGTCTACTGACCTGTCTGCGATTGAAGGGCCTCTGGAAGTGAGCATACTCCCATACCTGCATATCAAAATGACTCACGGTTGTCCATCACAGGACCAACAACTGCAGATAGAGAAATTGCAGACCCGAATACCTGCTCTCTCGGACGCTTTGTCGAAAGTCGAGTCTGCAGAGGCCGAGTGCGTAGCCGCCAAGGTAGAAGAGAACGACTATACGATCTTCACTTGCCAAGATCTCGAATTCGAGCTCGAGCTCGTCGTGCAGAGTATCGCAAAGAAAATCGCATTCATCGATAACCAAGTAAGTTTGGCTTGACACACGACATCGTCGCCGGTCTGACGCCTTGGTGCAGATCGTTTCGCGAAATATGACGAACTTGACGCCAGCCCAACTTGAGCAATTCGAGAGCACCTTCCGCTACTTTGACAGAGACGAGACCAACACACTCAACCAGTCTGAGCTTGTCGCTGCGCTGGCTAGCTTCGGCATCATCTATCCGGTATGTATCTAGAGACATGCTGGTCGTCTTGGCTGAAGCTGAAGCTTCTTTCTTCTCAAGGATGAGGACGTGGACATTATCTACGACCAGCTGGTGCAGGCATACGGCGCAGTCACTTTCGAGGCATTCATCGAGCTGCTTGTGAGTTTCAGTGACATCACTGTGCCTGAATGCCGCGTTTAATCACCATGTGTGCAGGTGGACATCACGGAGGATCAGACCTCGCCAGACCAGCTGCGGGAGGCCTTCCAGGGCGTTGCGGCAAACAAGGTGCGCACCCTGCCCAGAAACGTACTGCGGCGCATGCTGACTGCCTTGGCTTTGTTTCACGCAGCCCTATGTGTCTGAGCTGGACCTCAGACTCGCTCACATCCCGGCAAGTGCAATCGACTACTTACGTGAGGTCATGCCGGGCGCTCAGAACGAAGCTGGCGAATTTGAGTATGACTACGAAGCCTGGCTGGATCGGGTATTCGAATGATGGCTAGATGAAATTCGTACCTGCCTGTTTTCATGCAGCTTGCTCACTGTATTGTATATGAACTCGTGTAGCACAACAGACGCATAGTCCGCTCTCCACCGGAAGAGCTTCCTAAGACGTCGACTGCCCAGCTCCCGCATTCCAAATATCCGCGAATGCTATGCAGAAGCACATGGCCAAGTTTTACTGGAGATAAAGCGCAGCAGCAGTACCGGTAGGCGCAGTAAGTGCGAGGAGGAGGTCGCCGCCGAAATTGGCAGGACCGTCGGAGTTCACATGGCCGTGGCAATCGCCGTTGTCGATACGATACTGTACTTGAACCCGCGCTCATCATCTTTGGCTGTACAAACACATCGCAGCTCTCTTGCCCCTCTGTCCCCACAACTGTTGAACGTTCACAATGGTAAGTGCTTCGCCGCATCCTTTCCGCGCGCCCGATTGCACTCGGACACGCTCTGTGGCTCTCCGCTAACGCACATGCGGGATTGTCTTTCATAGGCCTCCGGTGTCTCCGTTAACCCCGACTGTCTCTCGACCTTCCAGGAGCTCAAGCTCGGGAAGAAGCTCAAGTACATCGTCTTCACGTTGAGCCCCGACAACACCGAGATCATCGTGGAGAAGAAGTCTGAGTCACACGAGTACGAGGATTTCGTTTCAGACTTGCCCGAGGGCGAGTGCCGGTGGGCGGTCTACGACTTCGAGTACCAGAAGGGCGACGAGGGCGTGCGCAACAAGCTGCTGTTCGTCTCCTGGTGAGTGTGATCTTCTTTGGTGCATGTTCCCGTTTGCTGCAAACGGGTTTGTTCTGGCGGGCTGCTCCCTTTGAGATGTGTACTGATAACGCATTGCCTAGGTCTCCCGATGATTCGAAGATCAAGCAAAAGATGCTTTTCGCTTCTTCGAAGGACGCCCTGCGACGATCCCTGGTTGGAATTTCGACGGAGATTCAGGGCACCGAAGTTTCCGAGGTCACATACGAAAGCAGTACGTCCTGATCCATCATAACGCTTGCTAATTCTCTTGCTCACTTGCGCCTCTTTAGTTCTTGACAAGGTGAACCGCCTTCGCTAATTGCCTCGTCCCATCCGACTATCCACCCTCGACTCGTCCCCCACACACCATGATGACCGAGTGCCCTATCGTTTTCTCTCCCTGACTACCTTACTCTCACGTGAACGAGTGTCGAAGCAGAAGCTGGAAGAGATACTGTTGTAGAATTTGAATTACCTTTGTCTCCTTGGAATGAAGCCCTCTGTAAACCCAAAGCTATATGGACACTGGAGATGGACTCTGATATCTCTCTGCCTTCCTGTACATGCGAAGCATATACGCGCATACTTGTAAGCGACTTCAAAGTCCATCTGTCCGACACCCGAAAGCTAGAGCCAAACTTTGCTCGGCGTGCCTAGGCTACATGAATCCCGTGAGTGGATGGGTCTCGGCACGTGCCGGCCTACTCCCGACCACCATGTCCGCTGAAGCAGGAACTCACGAAGCAGCAAATGCTGCGGCGCCGGACGCTGGCGCGCGTAGACCTATCTATCAGAAGGAGACAACAGGAAATTATTGGTCAGATGTAAAAGAGGCGGCGAAGGTGGGCAAGGTTGGCTTATGAGAATGACGTATTTCTTGACGAAACAATTGCAAGCTAGAGGCTCTCTACAGATGACTTCCAGCGCATTGGCGAGATACCCTGCGCACGAAATTCATTGCTGAGCGGAATAGCGAGTGGTTTCGGCATTGGTGTCATTCGTGGACTCAGTGTTCGTGAGTATAACCCTGTATACTCTAGTGCAATGACGCACATTCTGACCCTGTCTAATGTGCGGTGAAATAAGGCCCATTCGTAGCGTGCAACTGGGCTGTTGCGACGTTCATGGCTGTATCGCTGGGAACATGGTGCGCTTCATTCTAGTCTACATGTGTGGTTTACGAAATGGTTTTACCTCCAGGACAATATGTCAGAACAACCTCAACAACGAGAGACTTAGGATCCAACAGGTTGTCGAGGATATGCCGAAGCGTACTCTCAAGAAGGACGCGTCTCAAGCTGGACAAGAGTCTTCGTAAACTAAAATTGCGTTGCTATCGTAGCAGCGGCGTCGATCTCGCAGGACCGCGCTGCCCCTCCTGAGCGAGCTTGGCAGTACATTCACAAGCCACCAGCGCGCAACATTCATGTAAAAAGTAGAAGGGTGACAAATTGACCTCCTATCGAATATACCTCTGCTCTAATCTCCGAGCTCACGATGTCCACTCGGCAGCCCATACGTCTGGGTCCCAGTTCTCAACGAGTCCAGGATCGTCCTTTCCAGAAATATTAATCATAGGATCCAGTTATATCGAATGCCGGGACATACCTTGAATTTGGCCTGAAACTGGGCGAACCCACCACGCAGAACGAGAATCTGGTGATCCGTGTCTTTGCCTGCCAGCTGCAGGTTGTCGCGGGTCTCCGAGTATATCTGTATCATCATGAGGTAAGTGTCTGTGCAACCTCGCCTCTCCTCCATTACATACTCTTGCTGCCCTCGGTCCTCTGAGATCTGATCAGGGAGAGTGATGCACGATGCGGAGAGAGGACTGCACCTTTGTTGTGATAAGGCGCAATGGAAGATGACCATGGGTACGTCTTTAGTCTTCTCAACTAGTTGGTTCACGTTCACGAGGAAATGGCTGGAGGGAGCATTGTGGCTGGATTTGATATTGCCGCCGACATAGTCATCGTCGCGCACATCGACAACGATATAGTCCTTGTGGGGGACCTTGTCTGATTTTATGATTTGTGCGAGTTCCTGGACACCGATGAGCGTCAGGAGAAGAGAGGGGTGAGAAAGCGTACGTCTGGGTCGATGTAGCTGAGCGGCATGGTATACGCGTATACAGCTAGACTTTAGTCCTGAGCGTGCTAGACTACAAATGACGTCTTCCCCGCGCCGGAACGCGCACGGCCGGCACGGGAAGAGATTCTCACGGTCGCGTCCGCCCCAAAAGCAGCGGCGTCGGAAGTTCACGTCACAGCTCTTCCACTTTCTCTCATCCCCGTTACTTTTCTACCAGCCATGTCTCTTCCCCAGCCCGTTCCCCCTTCCTGGAAGGTCTGTCTTTTCTCTGTTCAGGTATTTTCTGTCTCTCACATCCTTTGTTATAGGACCTCGGCAAGTCCTCCAACGACCTTCTTGGCAAGGACTACTACCTCCATGGCACGTCCCTCGAGGTCAAGACCCTCACTCCCAACAACGTCACCTTCAAGGTTGCTGGCATCCGCGACGCCAAGTCCGCCGCCATCAACGGTGACATTGAGGCCAAGTACTCCGACAAGTCGCACGGCCTCTCCCTCACCAACGCCTGGACCACCCACAACGTCCTGCGCACCCAGGTCGAGCTCGAGAACCAGATTGCCAAGGGCCTCAAGTTCGATGTTGGTGCCAGCCTCCAGCCCGACAAGCTCGCGAAGACCACCACCGTCAACGCGACCTACAAGCAGCCCGGCCTCCACACCCGTGCTGCCCTTGACGTGTTCAAGGTGCATATTTTTCTGTTCTAACATTTCACGGGACGCGTTTTTGAATACGTGTTTAGGGCCCCACGCTCACGGCTGACGCTGTCCTCGGCCGTGACGGTTTCCTTCTCGGTGCTGAGGCCTCCTACAACGTTACAGAGGGCCGTGTCACCAAGTACTCCGCCGCTGTCGGCTTCTCCGCTCCGGAATACGCTGTCACCATCCACGGTCTCGGCAACCTGAGCACGTTCGCTGCGAGCTACTACCACCGCGTCTCCAAGGACGTTGAGGCTGGCGCCAAGGCCATCTACGACACCAAGGCGACCACCTCTGGTGTTAGCCTCGAGGTCGGCACCAAGGCGTAAGTTTTTCTTGTTCGTGTCCGTCTCGCAGGCGCTAACGCGTACCCAAAAGTTACCTCGACCAGGCTGCGTTCGTCAAGGCGAAGATCAACAACGCTGGTGTCCTCGCTCTCGGCTACACCCAGGCCCTCCGCCCTGGTGTCAAGGCTTCCTTCGGCATTGCCCTCGACACCCAGCGTCTTAACGACGCTGCCCCCACTGGCCCCGCCCACAAGGTGATTGCTGTCGTTTTCAATTTTCTCAACCGTTCTAACACATAATCGTCTTAGGTCGGCGCGCACTTCGTCTTCGAGGCATGAGAGGGTCGCCTCGCGTGAGTGGGAGAAGTGTCTTGTTCCTCTTGCTCTCAGTTTTGGGCCTCCGCAGCTGTCGGGGAAAAATGTGACGATAGCTATTAATTCCACGCAAATAATTCACGAGATGAGCTGGTGGTTGAACCAAATATGTCGTTCGATTCGATTCTGAGTGGGATGCTTCCGCCAATGAACACGTCGCACGCGGCGATGTCGCAACGAACGTTCGCGAGCACGTGGTACGCGTCACTTAACGCACGTGACATCGGACCCAAGACGCGTCGCTACGCGTCGGTTCTTTGGTGTCGTGTTGCGTGGCTATCGAGGACCAGCGTTGTAAGATACTTTGCTGGAGGACAGCTAACACTTTCGTTACATTCCTCGTGCTCGTGTTCGCAGTTCGGAGCCAGGGCTCCCGGCCCTGAAAACTGAAGCGTCTCTCCGGAAGTCTGGACCAGCTTTCGTCTCAGGGCTCAAGTGCTCATGGATGTCGATGTAGTGGACCCATTCAACATGCCGCATTCCAATACCCCTACGGAACCCTTTGACGCTGAAAAAGCGAGTAACTCAACTGCGACGTTATACGATCTTGTGCGGGTACGCAGGCAATGGTACGCAATCGCCATCTCAATGCCTGTGCTCTACTGCTGCGTCTGCTTCTACAATGAGACTGTTCTGAGCACCTAGGGTATGTGCTTTCGCGTGAGTGCCGCGAATAAGATGTTGAAGACTGTACGGGTGCTACACAGGGAGCGCGCGTGCAAGTTGGACGACGAGTGGACGTCGGTGAAGCGGGATTGGTCATTGTTTGAGGTCCGTAAGTTTCGCTTTGAGGACGAGAAGAGGGAGGAGTATGTCTCTGAGAGATACATACGGTGATGCGATTGTCAGGATACTAGAATACCTTTCTCTCAGCTTTGAGAATACTTCTTCTAAGAGCCATTTTAACAGGGACCTGTGCTGCTCCTTTCGCAGTGCGTGTAGATGCTTGTTCTCAGTATTGACACTCCAGAACATGTAATGAACGCGTGTTTATTTGCATCAGTGTCCCAAGTAGACAATTAGCAAATGGCAGCGTGCACAGGGACGCAAAGTCGCAACAAGCGATGGTCAAACCATTACTCGGACTTTGCCTCGGCAGCGGCAGATTCCTGAGCCTCCTTGGGTTGCTTGCCCTAAAAAGTCGACTGTCAGCTTTCTGCAACACCAAATGCAATGCAAGAATGAATATAGCCATACGCTCGTGCTCTCTTCCCTGGCATCAGCGAGGTCCGTGGGGCCGGTCTCGCCTGACGACTGGACGGTGCCGGTCTTAGGCTCGGAAGACGGCTTTTCTGACTGCTCGTGATCCGACTCGGACTCGGAGGTCTGGCCAGGCTTGCCGTCGTCAAATTTGGCATCCGCAACTTCAGCTGCAGAGGCGTCCTGAGGCGCGCCGGTGGCCTAAATATCATCCTGAGGTCAGTGCCCGATCCGGATTCCGAAGATGGGGGCGTACGAAGGCGCGAGCGTTGGACTCCTTGATCTCCTCGGCCGGCACTTTGGTTCCCTCGTCGTCGGTGGTGACGACTTCAGCCTCAGCCTGTTCAAAACAGACATAGTGAATATAGGCGTCGTTTGGGAGGACCAGGAAAAGTATGGACCTTGGTCTCAGTCACTTCCGCTGCGGCAGGCGCGGGCTCCTCTGCCTTGGCAGGTGTCGCGGGCGCGCTGTGAGCAGGAGCATGATGCGCGTCATGCGCGGGGGCCCGGGAGCCAGGGGACAAGAGGTATGCCAGCTGCAGCGGGGATTATCCGTTGGCACGCGATCAAGAAGCATACGGCGGATGATATAAACATACGGTAGGCAAGAAGAGGGCTGCGGAGCCAATCTGCACGCGAGCGGGGTAAATGAAGTGAGTGGAGAATATGGGAAAATTGGCGCAGTGCTGGCACGTACCTGCCAGAGCCTGTCATTGGCAGAGGAGCCTCCGGGCTTGAAATGGTGGACGGCACCGGGGTGAGGGGCAGCCTGTTGGCGGGCGACACGAGTGCCGGTGGAGAAGAGACGACGAGCAATGCGGGAGGCCATGGGGAATTTTGGAAGGAGAGGACTCAGACAAGGGAAGAGTCGGCCGGGGCAAGTACTTGAAGAGCGGGACGCGCCGTGATGACATCAGCATTGCGTCCGGCGGAACAGCGTGGCGTAATTCCTTCAAGTCTTTAGACATCTCCTGGTCCTTGTTCTAGTCGGGGACTACATCCATCTTTGCCTCGAAGGTTGCCGTTGCAATTGGTCTGAGCGAACAATGAGCATGTGTGCGATTAGATCCTTCTTGCCTGGTCCGATAAGGAAACTCCTGTGGCACACCGGCACCTGGTCTGTCACACTACCGTTCCTATAGGTACTGTAACGGTCCCCAAGCTGCACTTTGAGCGAACACGAGTGTTCCTTACCTTTCTTTCGTCGTCCTTCATCTCTTATCCATCGTGCATCCCCCTGCAATCCCAGAACACCTCGCGCGTGGAATGTCCGAAGAAGCCCTCCTGACGTACGCTCAGGTCGTAGGGCCCAGTACCCCCGCATTCCCCGACCTCGGTGGTCTCGCATCAACTGACCGAGAACCTTCAACGACATTGAAGCGCAGGGCTTCGCCGTCCTTTGAAGGCCTAGATACAGACAGCAGGAAGCGCTTGAAGGAAGATATGTCGCAGGACCACGAAGGAGCCGTTGCTCAGGTGCCTTGCATTCCAGACATATCAGTAGTAGATGATCTCGCAGAGGAGCTACAATGCGGCTGTTGCTCTGCATTGCTCTACCGTCCCGTGGTCGTGTATCCTTGTCAGCATTATTTCTGCGGGAGGCAAGTTCCATTTCGTTTCGTGGTGTAAGGCGAGTGCTAATTAGTCTCTTTAGCTGCTGTGCATTGTGGGTCAGGGTGAGTACATTGGTCCCTTCCCCACATACGCTATCGACTGTTTATATGCACGTGGATATGCATGGGACAATCTATACCGCCCTTTCTCTCACTTCTTTTTATTCTCAGTGTTCGTGCATAGACTAAACTTCCTCTCCTGTAGAATGGAGGTACAAACTGCCCTGCCTGTCGCGGCGTCTCTAAGCAAGTCATGCCCTCCCGACCTCTGCAACTCATGATCGATGTTCTCCTGCGCCATGACCCGTCAAGGGCCAGATCGGAGCGAGAAAAGGAGCAAGCCGACGAAGTTTACAGGAATGGAGTTCCCATTCATGTAAGTGTCCCCAGTGAGTACGGTTTGATGTCAAGACATCTAACAACGATGCAGATCCCGACACCCAGAGAAGCCTCACCTGAGCCTAACCTCCACCAGAGCGCCGAGTTCGCGCGTCCGTGCCCACATTGTGCCGCAGGAAATCGTTATGGCTGGAGGTGCCCTCACCCAGTGCCCGATCCGGTCGCAGATCCAGATAATGCCTGGCACACCGAAGACGGATGCCCTCCCGGACACGGATATTGTGGAAACTGGTATGTCACGCGTATTTTTCTGAGATACACCGCACAAGTTGACTGAGCCTCCGAAGCGAGAACTTATTGGCTTTGCAAGCACCTACAACAAGCAAGTGCGACATGTGTCAAGTTTCATTCTGCGGAATTGGCGTGCAAGGACGGTGTATAGCCGCCTCGCTCCTGGCACAGCACCCCCATGGAATGGCAGACCTCAGTGACCTCATCCAGTCTGCTGAAGTCTATGAATGCTTCGACGGCAATGCAATAGAAGTCGACATCTTGCTCGACCACCTGTCCGCACAGCGGATTACTCCAAGGCATATATATCGCGATGTATGGGTCATTCTATGTCATGTACGGTGCTCGGATTTTGATTCACACTGTTCCAGATCGTCGAGTATATTTCTCACCAACCCCGCAAATTCGCTCCTCTATTAGAGCGCGATTTGTTTACAGATGTGCACAATGTCGTCCCTGGGCCGGACCCGGGCATCGATAGTCCGCGCCAGAGAATCTGTAGAATGTGCGCGACAGAAGTCCTGCTCTATGGCTTGCGGGACTGGTGGGTCCGTGAGCGGCAGAGGGGCTTCCTGGATCCTAGCGTCATGAACAGGCCAGACTGCCCCGATGGAAGTCACTGTGAGAAGCAACACGACCAAAGTCCGTGGTATCTCCTTTTCTTATTCTACAAAGCTCACACACTCATCTATCTGTAGCGCACGCGAAGGACTGTACGTACCAAATACCTTTCTATATTACTCGAAAGCTAATCACCAACTGATAGACAATCACATCATCACACCTCCCCTTGAGCTTCCGCCGCCGACGCAGCCCGAAGCATCTACATCCCAAGTGGCCGTTGATGCGGCCCTCGCACCTGAACCCAGCGCATCGTCCGAGAGGGATATCGCGGCGGCTCTTTTGGACAATGGGGATCCCTTGATGCCGCCGCACGCACCTTCGAGTTCTCCACCCCCTCCTGACCCAGACATCTTCGGTTCCTCGCAGGATTTCCGTGACGCTGTTGATGCTATGCTTTGATTCACTCTGATCTTCACCCCTTTCTTCTACCCTTCATCCCTTACTTACATCCCTTCCGCCTTTTATTTTCCCACCTTCCCCTATTCTCCCCATCACCCTCACTCCTTATCTTCCGTGTGGATGCATGCGCCTTATCTCTGGATTTCTCTTTCTTTCTCCAGTTTTCTCGCTCACGTTCCTTCTCTTCGTTTATGTTGTATCTGATTGCATCCCTCGTCGGCTCGCTTTCCTTTTCTCCGTTCTCTTTGTTATCTGTGGAACTGGTCATCATTCGCATCGTTTCTTCACTTCCTCTAGACTACGTCGTCGTTCTAACCAGAACATTACACAAGTCAAGACAGGTCGATAGAGATGGCAACATAGTAATGGTTAAGCATGAATAAAGATAGTGGATAATCGTGTGGTGTAAGTAAGTACTCAGAAGGGGCCAACCAGAGAGAAGCGGACATAGTATGTATACATATCTACAAGAGAGAAGCAGGACCACGAACCAAAGCCAACGTCGCCATCGGCGCTACAGCGTAAGCCCGCTCATCCCGCCATACATCGTGCTGTCCTCCTCCCACGGCGCGCTTTTCTTCTTCTTCTCGTCCGACTTGACCGTAAACACCGACTCCATCTCGCGCGCAATCGCGCGCTGCTCCGAGCGCTTCTTGAGCTCCTCGGCGAGCCGCAGCGTCCGCATGCGCGCCTCCTCCTTCTTGCGCTGCTTCTCCTCCGCCTTGCGCTGCTTCTCCGCCGCCTTGGCCTGCTTCTCGTCCGCCTTGGACAGCTTGCCCCCCGCGATGCTCCCGCTCCCGCTCGTGTCCGACAGCGTCGTGCTCGTCCGCGTGAGCTTCTTCTTCGACGGCGAGTCGCTCTTGTCCGACTTGGCGCCAAAGAACCGCGACACGGACGACGACGAGCTGCCCGACGACACGACGCTCATCGTCTTCTGCGCACGCGACTCGCGGCCCCGGTCCGGCGACGGCGGCGTGGGCGTGGGCGCGGCCACGGCGGTCGCGGGCGGGCGCACGCGCGGCGCGGAGATGGTCTCGACGGGCGACTTGGCGCGGTGACGCAGGTTCTCGAGGTTCGGCGCGTTCTGGAGCCACGACGGCTCGCGGCTGACCTCCGTGATCCCGTCGTCCGCACCGCCCGTGGCACCCGCGTACCTCAGCGGCGACTCGGGCGAGGGCGGCGCGAACGAGATCGCCGTCTTGCTTTCCATCGAGCTGGTGGATAGTCGGAGCCGATTGCGGTCCCCGGGTGGCAGTTCGCTGATAGAGGCGAGCGGGCTGGCGACGTATGGTTCCATTGCATGTGGGAGGGTTGTCAGCAGCGGTGTGAGAGGCGGGGAGTTGTACTGGATGGAGTGTCGGCTTGGTGTGGAGCTGCAGAGTGAGCTGCGGGACGTGGAGGAGGTCAGAGAGGGGGTATCGCAATCTCTGTGAGAGTTTGTGTTAAGAGGTTGAGTGAGCCGGATGGACGGGTATGATGGCCCGCTGAAGGACGAATCAATGGGCCTGCTCCTGTCATCAAAGTGGTCGAGCTCAGAATCCGAGGACCAGCCGTAGGACGTCGGCAGGGTGCGAGGTGACGGCATGGGGTCGTTCTGCACGTGAGCTTGCAATGCCTGGCCGTGCTCGGTTCTTTTTGATGTTTGATCAGCGACTTGTAATCTGCCGGTATTGCAGTCGTCGTCAAGGGGAATTGAATCTTTCTCTTGCACGGCGAGCAGAGATTGCGCATTCACCACAGTGGGGGAATGGAGTTCGGCGACGGCGCTTGTTTCGAAATCTGTATTTGTCGACAGCGCGCCCCAGGATCTCTCGGGTTTGAGTAATGATGGCGACGTGAGCATAGGCGAGGGACCTGGACCTGATTGACCCGGCCATAGTTGATCTGAGCATCCAGATTCAGATTACCACAAGTACAACGTTATATAGCAGACATCATCGGCAGCCTACCATCTGTGCCAGCAAAGCCCCTTGTGGCGTGCACGTGCGCATGACTTTTTCCGTCTGCGGCGCCGCTGGGACGCATCCAAGCATCCGACATCCCACGTGGGCGGGCAGTTGCAGGAGGCTCACTAGGTTTTCCAGCACCTCCCCCTCCCCCACTTCCACTGCCGGCGCCCTGGTCAGGGGTACGACCGCCGCTGCCACTACCGCCATCTTTACCTTGCCGGGTTCGTGCAGGTCTTTTCTGGTTGTACAACTAACAACCCGCGAGTTAGTCCGAGCGTCACACGGAGGGATCGACAGGCACTTTACCATCACGGTTTTAAGGGCACTGGAGACCGACAGCATCAGAAACTTTTGCCGACTGAACTATGACAAAGGAAAGCTTACCGAATTTGCAGGCTTCGACAACTACAGAGTGTTGCAACTTCATATACACCAACAGAGGTGGAATTTGACAATGCTCGATGCATAGCGTGTTTGACAAGTGATTGTAAGTGAGGGAGTTCATAATTCGTCGACAGCACTAGCAGTGCACTCAGCACTGCAGGCGCGTGTTGCAAGGGGGTAATAAGTGCTAGCGAATAGAAATATTGCACTAGCGCCAGCGTGATGGGGTATGGTTCCGTGAGAAGGAGTGCACGAGGAGTCAAGCGTGGATCAGGTCGAGGCTCTGAGTCTACCTGACCAGGAGCTTCGGGAAGGGGAATATTGCTTGAAGATAACGGGAGGGTATCGAGAGCCCGAGCGGCAGACTGCAGAAAACGTTTCCTCTGTTCCTTGAACCAAGGCCAACGGTCTTCGAGGACTTTGCGAGAGCATGGCACTCGGCGATCGTCGTCGCAAATGATCTCGAAGTCCGCTAGAACGCCCTCTTCCAGTGCAGCCAGCCCCATCTCTTGCATTCGGATGCCCAACTCCAGCCGCGGTGGCTGGTAAATGCCGAATGCCTCCAAGTCAATGACGGCGACATGATCCCAGCTCAACAGACGGCGATTGTAGTCATCGACGAGGTTGCCATTGCGATTTCCGAATATCAGAAACTTGTTGGCGTCGGCCCAGAGACAGCTTCTGAACCAGGAGCCGGAGGAAAGGGTGCTTCCGGGGTCGACTCGGGACCATGTCATGTTGATGAGATCGAGAGCCCAGACGGAGAAGGACTGGAAACTGTGGGCAAGGTAAGTACCCGCGATGATCAGATGGGTGCCAAGTATCGCGCCCGTGGGGAAGCGAAGTCCAGGTGGGAACGCGGTCCCAGACATGGATGTCGACTGGTCACTGATTTCGAAGTCGTTACCGGGAAGAGGCCTAAATACTTCCAGCTCTCGTTTCACGTCCGTAAACTGCGGGAATCTGAGCGACACGTGACGCATAGTGAGATAGATGAACTTACATTGTAGTTGCTGTAAAGATAGATGTCATTTGGAAATTCATCGGTCGCTGGCGCAGAATAGGGCAGATGGGAGAGAGATGCAGACGAAGTCATAGCCGAGGGAGAAGATGAACCAGCGTCGGCACGAAAGAAAGGCTTGGATGGACCGGCGTTGGAGTTTTTGAGCTCTTCTTGTGGTAGCCGTACTCGTAGGCTAGCTGCCACAGCAACACTTCGATAGGTCCCGCAATGTCGGGGATAATCGCGTCTTTGCACCCATGCCCTGTTATGCAAGTCGTAGACGTAGACGTCGTCCAGCCAGACATTGGACAGGTCTTGACCTCCAATAATAAACAAGCGGTCTCCGGACACCGAGGATAGGTGAGCGTAGCGTGCTTTAGGCATGGGGATAGAGGGATTGTCGAAGGGATGTGACCATGAAGAAGGCATCCAGCGTCGCGTTGAGAGGTCATAGAAGCGAACGTCGTTGAGAACGCAGAGATCATCAGCATTCTCAGCGTCAGGCTTGACGCCCATGCCTCCGAAGATGATGAGATAGTTGTTCCCTGGAATGGTCAGCACACCTGAAGACACGGGAGGTGATGGAAGACCTACAGGTATCAGCACTGTGAAAGTAGCGTGGCCCTGGAAGATCATCGTCGGGAGGTGTATTTATTCGCTCCCAATTCAAGGTCTCAAGGTCGAAGACGAACAAATCCGAGACCATCCTCCGTTCCGTGACCAAACGCCCACCCTGCAACGCGTAAACGAGGTGGTTCTTGCACGAAGTCATCGCCATTACTCACAAAGAGATACATCTTTGAGCCTACAACTGTAGTGGACGCGCCCTACATTGAAGAGAGGTCAATCGAAAAAAGCGCACGAGCAACATTATGACCACTTACGACGAGTTTGGGAGGGACATCGCCGGTTGTCTTGCGACAGAAAGTGGTCAGGTCGGAGACCGAGTGCATGTTGGGATGCGACTCGCGCACGAGGGGAGGAAACAGAGAGAGGAGGAGGAAACGGAGAGGGTGATGATGAAGAGCTAGAAGACGGGTGTTAGGATGTAAGTAGGCCGAGCATGGGCTTGGGAGCGGGGTGCACGGGGTCCGTCGTGCTAGCCACGCGTGTATTTATCTCAGATCGTTTCCCATCTTATCCGGTGCACGTCAAAGCGCTTGCCCCTCATCGAGTCCACTGCGATCATCGATTCCACGCTAATCTCGCCCGACCTCCTCCTGCAAACCAAAGCCCATGCTATATCTTGACTATAGTTAACTACGAGGCCCCCGCCCTCCCACGTCCTGCATTCGCGTAGTACGTACGCGTCGAATCCATCTTGTGCTACCTTCGAACCACAGGTTCTCATGGGAAGCAGGTGGTCTGTTCGTCAAGCTTATCGCAATCTGTCATTCCACGTACGTGATGCGAAAACCCGGCGAGGGTATCCCCACCTCAGGTCTCCGGGTTTTTTTAATCCAGACGCCGCCGGTCGTCGGCAGTCTGCACCCTCCCTGCTTCCTATAGGTCAGATTTTGCGCCAACCCTTGCCACCGACACTAGCAAACCACACGCCCCCCCAGGCTGCACCGGGACAAAATGCCTGCCGGCACTTTACGTCGTCAGTGTCAAGTTGCACAGCTCAGGCAAAGCCGACATCGGCTCAGCGGAAAACACGAAGCCCCCTCGGTCGGTATGGTTGCTTGAAGGGTTTTTGCATACCCTACATTTCTGCTTGACATCTCCAGGAACTTCGGATGGCTACGTGGGCCTCTCAACCACTTCAAAATCATCAATATTCAACTCACCCATGCTGAGCGTCGACTTCTGACCGAACCTCGTTCACACAGACTGTCATATTCCACGCGGAGGTCGTTTCTGGGGATTGGCAATGACCTTGGTGGGTCGGGTATCGCCCGAGGGCCCTCGCTGTATACTGTCGAAGGGGTCGGCATTGCCGATCTGAATGTCGTCCCGAATCCAAGATTTTGGCCAGGGACGGAGATTCGGAGAGCAACAGAGGCGATTACTTGCAACAAGGGGCGGAGGTGTCAAGTTGTCTGTCGAGTGCTTAGTTAGGAACGAGCCGTACCTTCCATTATCGAAGTCGAAGGCTAGGCCGTCTCAGGCACTTCTGTCGGGCGGGCCTGAATACAGGGCGCAAATATCAACGCCATATTTCATAGACAAGTTGAACATACGCGTGTGCAAAGTGAACATGAAGGGTGGGACGTCGACTTCGTCGAACATGTGGGCGAGCTTTGAGGAAAACCACGAAAAACATCGATGCCTCGTTCAGAGGGCTATGAACGGCTGACTGTACACATGTTGAGTAGACATTCAGCAAAGCAGAACGTACCAGCCAGTGTATATGAAAGGTCGAGAGTGAAGCTGAGCGCTCTCGCATACCGTGACTGTCAGGTACGTGACACATGACGCGTGACGCGACGTGGCGCGTCGCGCCGCGCGGGCTTCCCTGCTGAAAAGCTTGTTCTCCCTCTTCAAAGCAACCGTTTTTCGACGAGAAAAAAAGCAGAGGGTGCAAAAGGGCTCAGTCGGGAATTGAACCCGAGACCACTCACAATTGATCACGTGTTTCTTCACATGACGGGTCTGCACCCGAAGCGAGTATCATACTACTAGACCACTGAGCCGTGTACGTGTTATGGCCTTTGTGACTGTCGACCATACTCGGGGGTCAGTACCCCGTAACCCGCTTCTTACAGTCTGCAAAACAACCCGCATCTGTACTCAAGTGCGGTCAGTTCACGATATGATCATCGTTTCTAGCACTAGTCCTCCTCAATTATAACTTATTCCTCTCAACTTATTTCTGTGGCAAGGCAACGGGCGATCGAAAGCTGTGCTCTCCTGACGGCATTTGATGGCGTGAATACTGAAATGTGTGCGACAACGACTGCTGCTTTAGTTCTGAGTTTGAAATAAACGGAGGGTGGCGAAGCCAAGGGGCGAAAAAAAGGAAGCAGTGGGCGAGAGTCGAACCCGAAGCTTCAAAAAGTGAACAAGCCACGCTAACCGCT
>NSJX01000007.1:769619-842612 GCA_002286715.1 Dentipellis sp. KUC8613 | reverse complement strand
GGCTTCGCCACCCTCCGTTTATTTCAAACTCAGAACTAAAGCAGCAGTCGTCGTCGCACACATTTCAGTATTCGCGCCATCAAATGCCGTCAGGAGAGCACAGCTTTCGATCGCCCGTTGCCTTGCCACAGAAATAAGTTGAGAGGAATAAGTTATAATTGAGGAGGACTACTATCTAGTACCGCGCGCCGTATACTAATTGACGGGCCAGTTGAGTGCAAGAAGGGCCTGGACCAAGGGCTGGACCAAGCCTGCTGATTGTCAAGCTTTTGGCCGATCCGACATTACAAGTGTACACTGCGAGGCGGATGGCCTATTTCAGCCTGCGATCATCTCGAGTCACAGCGCCGCTGGTTCGAGCACGCTTATCATCCGCCCACCATCGCCTTCACCACCTCAACGCTCTCAAAATGGACGCCATGGACTCATACGTGCAGGAAGAGGCCGACAAGATCAAGGTGACCCGTCACCAGCAATACGACACCTCCGACGAACTGTCCCCGACGACCGTCCACCCGAACCCCCTCGACCAATTTCGCGCCTGGTTCAAGTCCATAAAAGATCAGGTCCATGAGCCCGAGGCGATGACACTGTCCACGGCGACCGCGTCCGGGATTCCCTCCTCCCGCACTGTGCTGTTCAAGCAGCTTGACACCCGCGGCTTCGTCTTCTACACGAACTACGAGTCGCGCAAGTCCCGCGAGCTCTCCGAGAACCCGAATGCGTCGCTGGTCTTCTACTGGCAGCAGGTGCACCGGCAGGTGCGCGTCCTCGGCAAGGCGGAAAAAGTGAGCAGGGAGGACAGCGAGGCGTACTACCGCAGCCGGCCGTTGGGCAGCCGGATTGGCGCTTGGGCGAGCAAGCAGAGCAGCGTCGTTGGCGAGGACGAGCTGCATCGCCAGTTCAAGGACGTGGAGGAGCGTTTCGGCGTGCATGAAGGAGATGAGGACAAGGACATCCCGATCCCTGATTTCTGGGGAGGCTGGAGAATCATCCCGACGTAAGTGTCAAAATAGTTTTTCGTCTTTTCCACACTAATGGAGTCGGTGCAGTGAGATAGAATTCTGGGCCGGCAAGCCGTCTCGCCTTCATGATAGAGTGCGATACCTTCGCATAGATGGCACTGAGGAGTCTCCGGAGTGGAAGATAGAGAGACTTTCTCCTTGATTTCCTTACCCCTGAAGACAAAGAATAATCGGTAGAAGTGCTTGTACAATACCCACAAAAACCGAATGTATCACCAGTCGCATCTCCCGTCATTCCAAGTCCTTTGCAATTGCTGAAGCTGACTGAAGAGCATTCTACTTCTAGGCTCACAATTCTAAGTTTACACGAACCAAGTCATTCTGCCGAGAGCCTTTCCTTTCTATATCGCCAATTCTCCCTTCGCCGCGCTCCAGCAGATCTTGGCCCGCTCTTCGAAGGCGCGCCTGGCACCCTCCTCGTCGCCTAGAACCCACTTCTGCATGGCATCCCCCTGCAGGCCTCGTCCGAACGAGAAAGTGAGCGGCGGCAGGCGCGTGAGAGCCGAGGGGGGCAGGGCGGTGTTCTTGACCTGGTTGATCTCGTGCAGGTATAGAGCGGCGTCGGAATCGGAGAGGCCGCCTAACAATCCGAGGTGAGCAGCCATTCCGTAGTGCATCCGATGATCAACATAGATGGACATACCAGAAAGGAACACAACGCCTGCAACCCCGATTGGAACGGTCCGCGCGAGGACAGTAGCGGTCGCCAACGCGATCTCTTTGGCACTCGTCGTCTGACGCGAGGGATGCTGCAGCCCGGGCTGAGCGAAAGACGGCTTGATCAAGGACCCTAGAAACACATCGCTTGAGCATTCATTCCTGTTGCGTTGACAGACCACCCTCACCTTCCAGCAGAACACCGTACGCGAGGCAACGGGCGTAGATCAAGCTAATGATCTTGACGTGCACCTCGACGCTCCGCTGCAAATCCGCGTCGCCAGAAAAGTCGACGTCGGGCTCCACGATGGGGACGAGCCCCGCCTGCTGGCTGATGGCCGCGAAGCGCGCGAGGCTTTCGGCCTGCACCTCCAGCGCTGGCTGCGTCGGGTACGTGGACGCGGTGCAGAGGATGGGGGCGCGCCACTTCGTGAAACGCGCGCCTGCGGCGCGGGCGGCTTGCAGACGTGGGAGAAGGTCGTCGAGTCCCTGGGTCGCAGGCTCGGCGGGCGAGACGGGCAGCGGGTGCGAGTCGGTGTCGGCGCGCACGCCCGGGATGATTCCGCGCGCACTCAAAAGCGGCGCGAGCTGGAAATCGATGAGGGTTTCCGAGTACAGGATGACACCCGAGATGTAGTCTGATGAAGCAACGGTGAGCATGCGAAGATGATGGTTCATGACGAAGCCATTCTCACCTGTGGGCAGAGTCTCGTAGAGGCTGGCCCTCCATTTCCGTCTCCTCTCGCGCTTCTCGTCCTCGGTATAGGATTTGTCCTTCCCTTCCGCACCAGCAGCTGCAACAAGCCTAGCTTCGATGCCAGCGGCGGTCTCGTCCGTGGCATAGATACCCTTTCCACGGGGGTTGACGAGAGCAGTCGCGTTAGCGATCAACTCCTGGGCGACGGAGGTGTCATGGTGGGGATAGAGATACGACGTCTCGACGTGACCATTTGCATTGGTCGAGAAGGTATAGCCCGGGGTAGCTGTAGCGTTGAGATCAGACATGATCACTTACGTTCCAATAGAGAAGTCGAGGATACGATGCAGGTGAGTATCGCGACAATCAACTCTGGCAGAGACAGGGCATCCTTTTATACGTTTCGAGCTGCAGTGTAACAGCTATATCAGGTGAACATCACCTTGGAACGTCACCGTTCTCATGACCATGGAGTCAACCGCCTGAAGTGGGAGAAGCTCGAGGTAAATTAGGTGACATGGAGTCTGTGGACTCACTGCGGCCTCTTCGTTTACCTCAGAACTGGATTTAGAGGTTCCCCTAGAACTCTCACCTCTATTCCGTCGTAAATTCCATCCACTCTATACCCCCACACCTACAAAATTCCATGTAGACTTGAATAGTGACTTGCCAAGGAAGTCGGTCAGATGGACAACGTTAGTAACAAGCGTTGCGCAAAACGGGGCTCCGAAAGAGATCAGAAGCCCTAAATTGTGGTTTCCGCCTCTCCGCTCCTTACACTGGTCTCTTCCTGCCGGCGGTCCAGAGGAGCTCAATGTTCCGCTATGCTTCCTCCAGACTGACAACCCGCATCACTGGCCAGAATGTGCGTTTCGCCTCGCAAAAGCAAGTTGGTGCAAGTCAAATGAAGCCCGCGATTTCGAGCAAGGCAGCGCCTGCCGTACAGCTTTCGCCGGACGACCCGCGCCCGCTGTGGGTGTATAGATTGACGATAGGCCTGAGATACCTGTTGATACCAAGTGCGTCCGCATCACAGTACCAAGCCAGCTGACCGCTCATCGGAATGCGTCTTCAGCCGCTCTGATTTACGGAGTGTTCTTTGCGGATTTCGGGGAGGATGATCACGTCTTCGTCCCGGTACGTCTTCCGTCGCGTTCGGCTCTCCGTTGCGGATCGTGTGTTTGATTCTTTACGTGTTTGCCCAAAGCCCCGACGATGGGTAGCTAGACAGAAAGCTGCATTCTTCCCCTCCACCTCAATTGAGCAGCCGTCGACCGAAGCTACAGTAGCTGAAACACCATCCTCTACGGCCGAGGCAGCTTGAACTTTGCATCCCAGCTTGCATAGCGAATGCACTCAGGAGTCTGCGGCATTGTTGCTGTCCAGAGAGCGTGGCAGTTATTGATGCTGAGGTCGCTCGGTAGCGTTAGTGTATTGAAGCGTCACATCATAGACCGACGCGACACAAAATACATATTCGCGAGCGATACGTAGAGCGCTTCGCTATACTGTAGACAATCTGCTATCATCTATAGAATGCTTTGAACCTCTGGTCTGGTGCACAATTGAAGTCAGTAAATCTGAGGTTTCGACCATCGATGACGAAAGTCCAAGGGCGCAGGGGACGCGCGCGAGATGCTGAGGAGTGGCTGAAAGGAGTTTGAATACGAACCTTGTCATGAAAAACTGTGCAGCTGAACAATGCATACGACAACCGCCCCCTCTACTAGCCACCCCCCATTATCGAATATACAGCAGACGAATGTACAGGCATCTAACCCGCCAGGTAGCTACTTGATGTTCTTGTGAGATTGTTTGAGCTGCGATAATGACTTTACGGCACCCTTTTTCTCTTTGCAGCCGATGCGGAGCATACTCTCAAAAGGGCCTACCTAAATGCACTCCCTCCTGCGCAGGTCGTCGACCTATGTCTAACATTGGATGGCTATATACCTCCGCATGTGAAAAGCACACTATGGCCTGCAGATTTGCAGGCTGCTATCGCTGCGTTACAAGCACAGTTGCCGCACCCGGCTACTCCTGCAGGAGATCGCAATGCATCTCCTTATCCACATGGACAGCAGGCTTCTGCTTCACACAGCAAGGATGCATCAGAGCCGCCGCCGATGGCCTCGCTCACAGAGCCTCCACCAACGTCATCTCGGCCTGCGTCCACTCAGCCTCAAACCATCGCCTCCCTCATCAACAGCCATCAGGGGACTCCCGCCCCGCAGGCTGGACCGTCCAGAGAGGATCCTGAGAAAGCGCAGACAACACAGGTCTCGCAGTTACCTCCTGCCCAACCACCGATACCTCCCACGCCATCTACCTCCACTCTTGCGCCTTCGATACAGGGACCGTATCCGCATGCACCTTATGGCTTCACCCAGCCACACCAGTCTGCGTACCCTCATGCAGCGTATTATCCCCCACCTCCGCCACCGCCCAACTATGCTGCGCAGTATCCTGGGCACAACCCCCCTTATCCATACCACCCGTACCCGGGCTCACACCCGCATCACCCTTATCCGCCGCCACCAAACCCGCAACCGTCCGGTTCCCCCTTCACATCTGCGCCACTCGCGCGCCACCCCATGCAAATTCCTCCCGATCCCAATGTTATGTCAGCGGATGACCTACCAAGCTACGAAGACATGATTGTCGAGGCGCTCGGTGACCTTGACGATCCTGAGGGCTGCGCTCCGAAGGCGCTGTTTTCATGGATGGCATCGCACTATCCCCTACAGACAAATTTCCGCCCGTCTGCCAGTCAGGCGCTGCAGAAGGCGTACAAGAAAGGTCGATTAGAAAAGAGTGAAGCGGGGAAGTACCGACTCAATGTCAATTGGGAAGGCGGACCGGTTCGTTTGTATTTCTATTGGGTTTATGACTTACGACTCTAACTGGCGATCCAGCCGACAAGGAGGACCACGCGGCGTCCACAAACCATGAATCAGACAACGCTCGGACAACAGCCTCCTCCGCTATCTTCTCCATTCACACACGCTCCACTCCAGCACAGTCATCATATGCACGCCGGTTCTCCCGTACCGAATGGGGCTCCCGGGCAACCACCTTATCCAAACTACCCTTATCCGTACTCACGTCCACCCGGCTTTCCACCTTTCACGCCCTACCGACCCCCTCCGCCTGCTCCTGCGAAGACTGCTCCGTCAATTGTACCAACAGCAGAAGCCTCATCCGTATCGGCTGCGGCGCCCGCAATTCCGATACAGGTACACGACACAACGAGCCAAAACAACGCTGGAGAGGAGGATGTTGGCGAAGGCAGCGATGCTTGGGTTGCCGCTCAGAATATCTTAAAGGCGATCAACTTCGGGTCATTCCTTCAAGATTCAGGTCCAGACGCGACAGCGGCAAACAACGACCACGCGGTGATTGTCAATCAGCCAAAAGCCTCTTCGACGGCGCCACCGCCCCCTGTGTTCGCGGCGCGTGGCGTGGACTTTTCGAGTCGCGCTGCAATTGAGCAGAGCGTGACGGCGTCTGCGAACCCTTCACAACCTCCTGTCATTCTGTCAACGGAAGACCGCGCGTCGCTGCAAGCGCAACTAGCGCTCCTTGCCGCGCAGCTAGCGGAGATTGCGGAGGACACATTGGAGGACGATCTTCAGGACGCCGGGATGGATATTGATGTCGCGATGCATCACGCGCTTCCGAGCGAGAGTGCGCATCAGGATGTGAGATCTATGGAGGACGACGATGACGATAGCGACGACGACGACGACATGGAGCCTGTGCCTGTACCCGTACTAGCAGCAGCTCTCCAGACATGACATTGACGCTTGTTGTTGTGAACATTCAAAGTGTCAACTTTGCTGCGTCCGCATTACGCACGAACTCAATCAATCATATCATCACCTCGCGCTTGTTCGCGGCGTTCTGCTAGTCAAGGTTACTTATCGCTTCACCGACGTCCGCCGATGAGTGTGTTACCCGGCTCATATAGCCATGAAGGGCGGGTGTATTTTAAAGTGGCTCGGCTACGATGTCTGCATGTCATGGAACAGCGTGGTTCCCATGGCACGGGTTCGAGAGAGGCTGCCGTCTGACGCGCAGTGTCCGTCCGCAAGGCTGCAGAAGGCGTTACGTCCTCGGCGTCCGTCATTAACCGATCGCGCCTCGAGGCCCGTGACCAGAGCGGATGCACACTGAAGATGATACTGCAGATGCTGAGTGCAATTCCTGAGCCCGGGCGTGTGCAGGGACGGATTGTATGAGTGCGGGTGTTGCATGTGGCCTTGGGAGAGGACAGCATGAGCGATCCCCACCATCGCGGAGTTGTGTGCAGCGGGATCTTGAGATCGGGCGTGGAGATCCCCGCAGAACGAGATACATACAGACGCCCAGCGGGGCGCGGCCAGGGACAATAAAGCGAGAAGCTCTTCTCGACTGTCTGTGCCCTGCCCACCGTCCGATGTCCGCTCGTCGCCAGCACGGACGTCTCTTTCCTTAACCCCCCCACATACCTTAACACTGGGATTCTCTCATTCTTTCTGAGAGAGACTGTGTCTCTGCTCGTCCAGTCTCCCCCCGCGGTAGATGGGCGATAACCCGCAGCTGAATCATGCTGTAGAGGTCACTATGGGAAGGATTGATGTGTGAGTTGGCTTCGCTGGTTCTTCTCGTGCTGCCCTGTGACGCGTTTTATAGCGGTCGGTACAGCATACTCGGTCAGTACAACTGTGCAGCCGACAGCTACATAGGTTTAATGCAGTATTACTTCTGTCGTGTGCGGACATACAGCATGTTGTGAGTCGCGTCATCCGAGATGGAATAAGGTCTTCACTGAGCAAACCACCGTGCAGATACCTTGATTGTTTATGACTGGCTGATATCGTGAGCATTGTCTGCCTGCTCACACACCTCTCCTCGGATGCTAATTCGTCGGCCAGAATTAGCGACGAGTATACCCTAGTATGTATTCCGGGTACCTACCTCTGACCCGGGCTTACATCCCCCTAGATACATCAAGCGCGATGGACTTGGGTGAAGGCTGCTTACCTATGGTGTCGATACTACCCACTGCTCGTGTTCCCCTTCCACATCTGGGGCTGGGTGGTCGACCATGATGGCGAGACGTGCGCGGATATTGTCCATCCTCTGTACGCCACTTTAATTCCTCTTGTGAGTGGTGTTTTACCTTCATCAGTCATCTGAGACGCTGATTGTAGTGCAGCAATTGTCGGCCCAAGGTACTCGCATTTAAAATCACCCTGCTGTCCCCGTCCTTGACTACCGCTCTCGATTACAGTGGTATTGATGCTACGGGCATATGCTTTCGCTGGACGAGATTCACGGATTCTGTACGGCCTATGCTTCGGTCTCGCCGCCTTGCTCGGGGTCGACATCTACGTGTGGGGATTTGACGTACAGCGTGAGCGATATCCCACCTTCTCGGCGCGCAGCTCGCTGATCCATCCACCAGTGGTATCGACACTCTTTTCCGTTCTCGGCCAGAGCGGATGTTTTGCCACCACGGACATTTCGGCGTCTCAAGGAGCCATCCACATCAGCGTAAGCAATATCTTTTTTCTATTTCTAAACACTGACCTTAAAGCCGTTTACCATAGCTAACCTTTGTGAGTGTTAACTGTGAAGAATGCAATTTCATGAGACTAATCCATACGACTAGCTTACTGCATTTGCTTACGATCTTTTAACGATGTCTATAGTTATTATAGTGAGTTTTGTTCCCGAATGTGGTGACTCACAGTCGACTGACAATCGGGACAGCACTGTTTTCGTATTCGCAGCACGCAGGGCAGCCTTGGTGCCTCATTCCTTACCCAGGGTACATCCCTCCATGCACTTGCCAGTCTCATACTGACTCCGTGATGCAGGTGTTCTCGTCTTCATGTCCATGACCACCTTGAACATTTTTTCAGCAGCAATGTACCTGAGGTACGCATGTTCACTTCACCTCGCCGCCGCGACAACGAGGCTCACAGCGCATAGCTCAAATAAGACGTTCAATGGCATAGGCTCGTACTTCGCGCTTCTGCTTCCCGACGTCTTGGTAAGCGTTCCCCACATTTTCTATTGCGCTTTCTGACCTTTGGCCCCTTGGACAGGCGTGCCGGCTGTGAGTGCCGTCTTCCTTTTCCATATATCGAAGCACTGACCTTCTGTGATCAGCGTGCTCATGCTTCGCCGAAGAGTGTCGCCGACGGAGTCAGTGAGGCAACGCGAGTGCTCGCAGCTCGTTCGAGACGCCCTAGAATTACTTCCCGTGTCGAACGAGGACATAGAAGTAGCAAACGAAATCGAGACTGCGCCCGCGCTTTGACATGCTCCGCTTTGACTTGCCAGTGGGACGCGGGAACCGACGCCAGGACGCTGGCAGGGGACGCTTTGACCAATGACGTAGCTGCGATTGATCAGGCGGGGGACATGTCGCATTGCCAATATGCACCCCGCAGACATGTCTCCGCCCGCGTTTCGGAAAAACAGGCATGTGCGCTGCGACTTATTGGGCATCTGTGGGTCCCGATCGCAGATCTCCAAATCGGAGAAGGAAGAAGGTTGATAGTCTGAACGGCGACATACCATACAGCGTATCTCACTCTCAGGACAGATTGCGCTCGAACGATGCAGGCCAATAATACAGGTGAGGATCATACAGTCGTGCAGATTGATAAAGAACAGATGTGATCACACAATACAACGCGCACTCAGCCCAGCCAAGTCCGAGCCCCTCCTAAAACCACAACGCCCCGTACGCGTGCGGGGCGTAGCTGCCGACGATCAGTTGATCTTGAGCAGTTCGACCTCGAACTTCAAGGTTGAATTTGGCGGGATCACTGGTGGGAATCCTCTTGCACCATACGCCTGCACACGCAAAGGGTCAGCGGGCGCCGACGAAACTAGTATTCCGGGGACGCACGTAATCTGGTGTTGCTGTCAGGATTGCTTTCTCGCCAAGTGATAGTTGGGGAACACCTGATGGGATCGATAAGTGTCGATGGAACGATAGGAGAGCAGAGGGCAGACGCACCCTCATCCCAGCCCTTGATCACCTTCCCGACGCCAATTTCGGTCTCGAATGGGGTACCACTGGACAGGCGCGGGTGGTCAGTGACACTAGCTTGGAGGGAAGAGTAGAAAGAAGCACACCGATCCCTGCTCGAGTCGAACTTCTTGCCGTCGACGAGGACACCTACGTAGTGTATCGTCACCTTGTCTAAGAAGCGTAGGTTGGTGGTGCGAAAGAGGTCAGATGACGGGATTAGACGCACCACCCCGTTGGGGGAAAGTCTTGCCATCACCAGGAGTAAGCCTGTCGACAGTGACGCCCTGCGCGGAAAAACGAGAAAATGAGGAAGAGGACGGAGAGGGGCGGGCAGGAGCTTACCATGGTGCAGGGAGGTGGACTTTGAAGACGAGAATCGAAAGGGTTATATAGGAGGCACGAGAGCGCGGAGTGGTGGCTGGCGACTTATAGACAGGACGGGGCGGAGTACGGATCTTGATCCGATCTGGCGTCATCCGGCCGGTTTCCTGTCTAAGATGGGCAGTCCATAGCTATCAGTCCATTTGAACGTCTGCGCCGGGAGAGCATCGTCTAGGCCCCTGTTATCGATGTCGATAGGTCGATCCTGTCTGAATATCTGCACGCCAGTCCCTCGTCTCTGTCTCCCGAACCATCCACAGAGAACTCTGTCCATCTCATCGATAAGTTCCTTCGTTTCTCGACGAACAGAAGCTCATCTATCAGACGAATTAGCAAACCCGAAGAAGCATTTTTAGAGCCCCATATCACCTTAATCGTCCTTAGCCACTTTCGACAAGATGCCGCTCGCACGTCCAGCGCTACGCCTCAATCCTCCTCTTCCTCCCCGCAGACAGCTTCCGAGCTCCCTGCCTTGGTCTGCCCGCGGACTTGACCCTCCAGCCCCCAGATGGGGATGTCCAAGCGATAAGACCCCGCCTCCTTGCAGTTTTCCAGATGCACCGTCTCCCGTACGTAAACGCTTCGCTGCTTGGTCCGACCGTGCCTCCGTCCCTCGACACGACGAAAATGTGCACGCCGGCATAGGCGAACAGCGGAAATCCACATAAGATGATCCCCGATAGCAAAGAAGATACAGAGGGGGAGTGAGTGTCCTAGGACAGCTGACTCCGGAAACAGCCTTTGCGCTTGCATCCAGGAATCCTGGCCGATAAATAGGTCCTGGTTTTGCTACCTACGACCCACATATGGTCAATGCGACCCACCAAAACGGAGAAAAAGAAGCGTGGCGGCAGCATCCTATAAGGCAGAAAGTTTCCCGGATCTTGGTTCTCTTCTTCGCTTCAGCTGCAATCCGATGCCCGACGCATCAATAACGGCGTATCCTGTTGCGCTTTGAAAGATAATCACAGGGCATAGTCCCCGCACTAGCCCTGCCTATGCGGCCACCATGCAGGCTGTGAGAGCCTCGATAAGGTCGTCACACGGACAGCCAAGAGTGAATGAGGAGAAGCTTCACCGAGCTAGAAGACAGAAGTTAGAGCGATCGGTTCCCATGCATAGTGGGGGTGCGCACTCACCTGCAGCCATACACCCTACAAGGCAGCACTGCAAAGCAGACAAGTGTTCAGGACACAGAATGCAGAAAAGAGGGCGAGGGCTGCGCAAACCACTTGGTTCTGCAATCCGAGAAGCGTTCATTTTTATGAATATTAGTGAGATTGCAGACATGGTGGTAGAGAGAAAGAGGCTTTGTGGCGCCGTGGCAACCGTTGTGCTCACCCAAGTGGCCTAGACCTAGAACCCATCCCTCTCAGAACACGTGATCGCGTCGCGTCGGCTTTTTCCGAGTTGACTTGGTCCTCGCGAACGCGCTGGCCGTCTTCTCATCCACTGCCAGTCTATCAAGCCTTGCGAATCTCACGCTCACTGAGTTCTCGTTGCTACTACAGCATTTGACGACGACGTTGAATGCTGCAGAAGGGCCTCAAGCTTCTGGGAACGTATCTCTCGAAGCCGTCAGGATAGGTCGATGCTACAGGTGCCGAGCATCTATTTCCTATCCCATTCAGTGATAAGCTGCGTTCTAGGCTTTTCTTCACATAACACGGCGAGCAGCTCGAAGCACCCCGCGATCGACGCCATTGGCAGTATCAACCGGCCAGTCGAAGGTATGCAGCCTCGAAGGGCCTGTGTGCTTCGCTGTGAGAGAGTCACCTGAACGTGCCATACTTACTTCCACGGCAACATGTTGTCCTTTCCTAGTAGGATCTGCTCGAAGGTCGCTGAACCTCCTGTCAGCTATGCTTCACTCAAAGCCCATAGACTTCACCGGGACATGATTGGATCTCAACTCTATGTAGACCCGCCGTGCGGTGCGGATGCTGGTTTTGCGACTTCCCATCGCACATGAATCAGCATGTATACTCATCGTCTGTCGCAGGTACAGTAATAGTTTATCTTACTCATCCATGGATCATTGACGTGACTTGCAACACAGCTTTACCGACTTTATGTGCCTACCTATTCATGTCCGAGGGCGAAACCCCCAAGGCAATACGACATCATTGGGATGCCATCGAGTTTCTGGAACGGGCGGTCAATAGAAGGTACAGATCCGCCAAAAGAGCGCTTTTACGCACCATTTCCGAAACCCAATCCTTCTACTGCCGCAACGGAAAGCCGTAATCGTGCAAGGGACGATGCCACGTCGCAATGAATCCAGCAGTAGCCAAGCGATCTCAACAGCGAATGGGCAGCATGCTGTCATCGCGTTCTATTCCAGTCACTTATGATTGGGTGGACGTATCTGCGATCATCCGACTCCAACGGCGAGTTATCTTTGCGTTTGTACCCTGGACTAGGCATGTGCATTGACCTGGGAGTAGAGCGTAAGTTGCGACGTTTGCAGGGAGACGTACCCCATGTGCCTTGCATTGAATGGCCTCAGAACCTTGGAGCAGCGAACGAGTCGGTCGTGTGGGACGATGATAGGATGCTCGAAGCGAACTGCCGCTACTGGCCACCGGAAGACATTGACGTCACGAACCTCACATTTAGAAGTTGGGAGTTGCGCACATACAGCGGCCGGTCGAGATCTAGGCGGTATGCGTCATCGTACGCTAGAGGACTGTCTGTAAAGCGCGTTACCCCATTGCAGCGTCGGACAGAACGTGGTTCCAGCGCCCGACCCCAAGTTGCATCTGTCAGCTTTTCTTCCGCCCACAAATACTTCCGCTGATCAACCCCGCGAACCCCGATGTGTGTCCTTGTGGACTTGTTTTTAGCAACGCCGTTCGGACCCAGCCCGCGACCTCCTCGACGTCAGCCCGGCATCTTTTTGCTGTGGGGCCTCACGTACGCCTGAGATCTCAGATCCCCTTACAGCCATTGCAAGAGCATTTGCGAGTCTTTGCCGACACGAAGACCCGAGTTGTGTTCTTGTCTCTGCTTCCGCGTCCAGCTGAACACTTACAGGTTGTCTTGTGAACAAAGTCGCAGAAAGCACCTTCACAAACTCGGAGTGTCCTCGCAGGCCGTGCTCCGCCTCGGCGACTGGTGCATGCTCCGTTTCTCCGTTGCTGTAACATTCTCGCAACACCTACCCCGGAATGCAGCCCGCTGTGGATCGCACAGCGTGGATCATCCGGCTTTATGCTGCATAACGAGAGACTGCAATGCAATTCTACAATCTACATACGTGTGCATACCATGCATGGAGATATCTCCTCCAATAGCCAGCGACCTCCATTCCCCGAACGCCCCCGCATCAGACGCGCCCCACCAGCCAACCGCACCCGCCAAGCAGCCCGTCCCCGTCCGAGGCCCAGCGATTCGCAGCTGAATTCCCTCAGTCGCGTGCTCGTGCGCGCGCGGGCCGCCGCCTCCCGTCGCCCGCCGCTTGCAACCTGCATACTTATGCATCAAATCGCATCGGGCGGGCCAACCCAAAAATTCAAATCTCAGCCGAGGACCTCAGATCTGCATACCATCTCAGACACACCCACACACCAGCTGCACAGGGCCCGCCCATTTTGATATCTGCACTACTGGCACTGGCACCCGTCTCGGAGCCAATCACGCCCTCACAATAGATTTGCCTCAACCGCTCTCGCCTCGCCGCCTGATGCACATGCACATGCACACGCGCAGATCGGCTGCGCGGTCCAGACTCCAGCCCCTGCAGGCTTCCCACCCGCGCGCCAGTGCCGTCTGCGTTCCTGTGCCGCCCACGGTTCACGCGTGCGGCTGCAGAATTTTGGGGGTTCGTTGCGTAGTGCGTCGTGTCGTGTCGTGTCGTGACTGTCGCGCGTCGCGGAAATAAGAATTTCAGGCAGTCCGAGCTGTGCACCGCACACCGTGCACCGTGCACCGTGCCGTGCAAGTTTCAGTCAGCTGGGCCTGCCAGGGCAAACGGGCAGGGCGTCGGCGTCACGGCCATTTTGCCCCCGTCGCCAATACGCGTCGAATGCGTCCGTCCCCGCGCGCGCCCCACGTCCCCGCGTCCCCACGGCCACGCAGCGCGGGATCCCACTCTTCCCTCGCCCGCATGCGCAGCGGCTATTGGCCCCAAGGGTCATCTGCCCAATGCGCTCGCGCGCGCGCGCGGGCCAATCCGGTCCTGCTCTGACACACCAGCACTGCGCCTGATCACACTGCCCTCTGCGCTGACCGTCTGACCCTGCGACCTGCGACCTGCAAGTGCGCCTGAGCCTAAGTGACCGCGCAGCGCGGTCCGAGCTGCGAGCGGCGGTTCTGGGCTGCGCGCGTTTGGTTTGTATGCAGGTGGCCTTGGAAGCTTGGAGCGCGCGCAGATGCGGCTTCGCGCCTTCCTTGTTCTCTATGCAGCTGCATCGGCGCGCGTCCCGTGGGCTTCGCCAGGTGATCCTCGTCCAACGGTAGAAGGCGCACTCGGGAGTTCGGGCCATGAGCTTTACGTGGAGCGCGCGGGGGGAATATTCGGTTTGGAAGGGTCATATTCAATTGCAATCGGTATATGGCAGTACTGTAATAGCATATGTATGTACGGTATAATCCTCGTAGTCCCCAAGATACCAGTATGAGTAAGTACAGTCTGCACCTCCGCCGAGCGTGCAGTAAGATAAACCAGCGAACGAAGAGAACACGAGGTCCCGAAAAAAAAGGAATGCAGTAGCGCGATAGCAAAGCGATGCGAGATAACAGCGCGAGACGAAAGGACACCAGGAAGCGCAGCCCAGCGACTTCGCTGAACGACGACCACCCGGGCCCACAAGAAGAGATATCCATGGAATGAAATGATGTGATATTAGTACAGCAATGAACACAGAAGGTGGTGGTGGTACATCATATACAAGGTCGCGGGAGCGCGGAGACCAGACTATTGAGAGAATTATGGCACTTTTGGGGAGGCTGAGGCCGACGAACGATTAAAGCGTACACGAGACGATCCATTAGGGTAGTGCGCGGATGGTAGGAGTTGCGCGTGATTGTGAGGTAGCGATGCGTGGAGATATGGATAGGGAATAAGTATCGATGTTGAGGCGTCATTAGGATCGTCGGTGTCGCTGATCGTTCGTAGGTACGGGTAATGCTTGATGATGATGGTGAGTTGGTATCATGTGGGCTTGTGGTATGTTGGACGTAGAAATGATGATATGCAGATGCGTCGAAAGGAAGACCGAGATGCTTGAGACACGAGCTAGACCGAGAGCGAGAACAGTGGAGGCGAGGCCAACTAGCAACGCCTTGTCTCCTTTCCGGGAAACAAGAACAATCGCTTCATCTGGGGCTCCACCTCGACTTCAGTCTCGATGACCTGAGGTACGCCATCGATGACCTTGCGCTCAAAGCGCTTCTCCTTCCTCTTGGGCATCGGCATAACAGGGTACGTCATGACGTTCTCGTACGACCACGAGCGGGCTAGAAGAAGGTAATTGTCAGAAGCTGGCGGGAAAGGCAAGAGCTAGCGCAACTTACTTTCCACTGTGGGTCTCCGGGAAGTATGGGGAACGGAACCAGCTGCACCCATCCTCATCTCCAAAGCCTCGTGCATGGAGACGTCGTCCTCGCTCACTTCGCTACCATATCGGCTGAGTGGACTCTTCGCGAGGCTGCGAGTCGACGCGGAGCGCCAGCTAGACAACGAAGCGTTGTCGAACGACGACGACGCGGAGCCACCAGACGACCGAAGCTTGACGTCCGGAACAAGCAGCTTGCCCTCGGCGCCGGGCTTGAGAATGTTGTGCTCGCGCCTGCGGGCAGGCATGGGCAGCGACTGGGGTTGCGGAGCTGAGCCGGAGAGCGACGACCGCGAATCCGACCGACGGGCGAAGGACAACGGGTATTTGAGGTAGAGCTCGTCAGACGTGTTGGAGCGCGCGTTCTGGGTGAGATTGTGTGAAGAAAGCGATGTGCTCGAGGCGCGGGCGGCGGGCGTGGGAGTGCTGCCCTCACCAAGGGTCGAGTAGACGCCGGTGGAGCGGTGCGGGGAGGCGGCAAATGACTTGTACGCGGATGGGCGCTCCTGTGCATCCTTCAAGCCGCTGTGCGTGGGAGGAGAGAAAGAGTACACGGAGGACCGCCATGCATCGCTGCCGTCCGTCCAGCCAGGGATAGGCTTCCGCTCGCGACTGGGCTGAGAGAATCCAGCGGAGTTACGCCTGACGGTGGTATCGGGACAAAGAGCATCCTTGATGCGACGACCGGCCATCATAACGCCGCTCTGGTAATCGTCGACGATCTCTGGCTGGGAGGGCTCCTCGATTTGAGCGGGAACGGGACGAGGAGGTAATGGGCCCCAGTTGTAGATGCGGGCAAGAGCTGCGACACTCTCAGACATAGGGGGACAGTCGTATGAAACATCGGTCAAGACCTTGTCCTGCGAGTCCGGAGATGACGAGACCTCGGAGGAGCTGTCGGTCTCACTGCCGAAAGAGAAAGCTGCATCGACGCCGGTAAGGGAGTTGTGCGGGACGGGAGGCAGAGGTGGCGAGTCACGAGGATCACGATCCGGGTTATAATCGATAGAAAGGCCACCATATGTGTTGTTGAGATCGGCGAGGCGGCACTCGTCAGAGCAGTAGAGAGGTGTGGGGTTCTGGTCGATGACGGTGCGGTGCTTGATGGGAGCGGCGGGAGGTGCGGGTGCGGGTGCGTCCTTTGTCGAGTCGGAGCGCTTGAGGGCGCCATTGGGCTGAACGCGACCGGTGCCGCGGACAAGACCGCCACCGCCCTTGGCGCGAACGGTGCCTGTTCTCCGTGTCTGACGCATTGCAGGCGCGTCGGTAGGTAATTTCGCGGCTAGAGTGAAGTGAGTATAGAAGAAAGGGAAGAAGAGTACAAAGAGACTCACGAGATGTGGACGGAGAAGATGGCGGGACAGAGGGAGCAGGGGCGGGAGCAGTCGGGGGAGGGACGGGGACGAGGTAGCGCTTGGGGAGGATGTGTCTTGAGCAGACGGGACACCAGGAGGTGTCGATGTGATCCATGGGGAGGCGGGGCTTGGGACGGGTGGAGGGAGGCGGGGTTATAAGGAATCGGACACGCGCCGGGGAGGTATTTATTGGGCGTCCCGGCGGTTCGCCCATCAGTCCGGTTCGCGTTCCTGCCCACTCGCCTCCTCCGTTCCGGTCACTCCGACGTTTTTCCCTTCAGTCCCTACCCCCTTTTCTTCCGCGGCATTTCGGCCACATGCTCTAGACTCCCTCTTTGCCCATTCCCTTGCCCCGCCCATTCCGCCTCAATTGTCCGCTGTGCCACACTGGCCCACCATTAACATTGCTTTCGCTACGGCCACGACGGCCACACCAAAGCCACAGAGCCGAGGCGCATGGCACACAGCGTACAAGTGCAGAATTTCCCGACCCGGAAAAGCCTGGGAAAAGGCATACGTAATTGTATCACTTTTACTAGAAAATTCAGGGTTCAGAAAGACCAAAGAAACCAATAACTATGCCACAGACTCCCATATCCCATAAAATTGAGTGAGATGTTTGTTGCATTCAGGCCGGGAAAAGTCTATGTAAAAGCCTTGGGATTGTTTACCTTTAGACTTTTCCCAAATCACTACAAGCTTGTAAATGAAAAACATTTCCTTTGTTGTGGAAAAGTCAAATAAAAGGGAAACCTTTCTCCTCCTTTTTCTGGCCCTTTCTCACCCGAAAGAGTTTTCCTATTTCAAATGACTTTCCCGAACGGGGATACAGGTAGCATAGTTATTGGTTTCTTTGGTCCTTTGAGCACAGAAATTTCTAGTAAAAGTGATACAATTACATATGCCTTTTCCCAGGCTTTTCTGGGTCGGGAAATTCTGCACTTGTACGCTGTGGCAAACCCACCGCCTTCCGCGCTTTGTTCGCCGCGCTTGCCGCTCGGCCGATGCCGTCGGCTGGATGGAGGTGTTGCCATGTCGGTGTTTGCCGTGCGTATGGTGTTTCCCCGCATTTGCCACGGTTCCCCCCTCTGTCCCACCGAGCGCTCCATCCAATGGCTGGCAGCTCAGCAGCGCCCGGCTGAACGCCTGTCCTTTCGACTCTATACTCACCCCATGGGGCCCAATCATGCCACAGCCCAACTCTTCTTCTCGGTATCCCGGCCCTCCTCCGATCCTTCCTTCTCCCCCAACCTTCCCTCTGACGTCCTACTACACTTACATGTAATCTCCGATTTACTTGTACATAATTCCTCACGCTAGTACCTTTCTGCTTCCCTTTCTTCTCACTCGTCCTCCGCCTCCTCCGGCGCGGAACGCTCATTTCTCATCCGTCCCCATGTGCTCTCCCATCCCATCACCACCGTGTTATCAGGTATCAACCCTCACTTATCTATCGCCATCCTCCTCGTCGCTCAATATCCCATCGGATCCTCGTCCTGCCGCCAGTGTCCATGCAGACCAATGATCATCCATCACTGATCCCCCATTGGCCCCCTGTTTGACTCACCCAACGCACCCACCTCCTCGAGTACGTACTCAACGCGTCTCTCGGTTCTTCTCTCCTCGCTTTCGTCCTCTGACCAACCCACCCCTGCCTGCTGCAGACGCGCTGCTCGGGCGAGCATACCGCGTTCCTGTCCACCGGGCCTTGTATGACGATCCGTTCATGCAACAGACGCGCGCTTCCACTGCATCTTTTCGCAATTCGCCGAAGCACGACTGCCTTTCTTATGTCTTCGTCCGAGCGAGGCCCATCAGCCCGTCAACTCCCCGTGCCGCAGTCTCCGCGCCAGCGCGTCTCGTTGACTGATAAGGAACAAGCAGCGCGCTCCCCCCGTCCATCGAACGCTGGCAGTGCGGCACCCGGCATCTGCTTATGACACATACGACAACAGCGTAACCCGGCCCTCCTTCCCTTGATCCTCGGTGTTTCATACACGCTCTCAAGCGCGTTCTTCGGGCGCAACCTGTTCGTATCGTTATGGTAGTTCAACGATGCAATGCTGGCTGCTCATATATCTAGGCAGGCGATGGCACGAAATGAACGCCGAGTAACGTTTGCTAATGCCGCTAGGCGAAAAATAGCGTGCTCGGATGCAGCTCTATGTATTGTGGGGAAATATATGCCGGTCTACACCATGCATCGGACATCGGATTTGCAAGCTCGCCTGGCACTTACGAAATGGTGTGTCGTTCGTCCTCTGCTTTTCGTGAGTGCTCCGTTATGGATCTGCGCACACCAGTGCAGTTGTTGAGCGTGTTTTCCTCAGCAGCTTGCGTGCCGCTCGGTAATTCGCTAACCCAGAGCCGTCCTGCGCATCTGCGCGGCCGGCTCACTTCACGTAAGTGGGTCCTCCCTGCATCACCGGCGGCAGATCTCGATTGCAATTCCCCTTCTAGCGACCTGCGTCTCGATTTGAGCTAACCGTAAGTACGGCAGTTACCTAGCGAGCACGGCCCTTGCCGCGACCGCAGACACTGGACCATACCCATGGGTGTTGAACGTGATTGTGATGGCGTTTCCATATCCCTGACGGCTGATAATTCTGCAGCCAGGTCGTGCACTTTGTGGGGAACCATGCACAGACAGGCATTCAACGCTGCCACGCTTTGCCGCATTTTTGCACACGCCCGTCCCCAACCCATTTCAATACACCCGGGCGCGACGTTCACCGTCCAATGCGGACCGCCACAAGCTCGAAGGCAAAGCGACCAATGGCAACCGAGCTGTGTACTACTTCCGCGATGCCCTATCTGGCTGTCCTCGCCCTCGATCCGAAATGGCCGTTCTCTGGTTGGTATGATCACATATGAGAGCAATGCGCCGTCCTTACTCATCCCCTGCCTCCAGGACGCCTGAAATCTCGAGCCTTCTCCCATGATCGGCTCCGGTATTTGACTTTGGGTTACTGCACATGGACACTTCGTCCAGGAAAGTGAATTAGCTTTGCGGGCCTTCCACGGTATGTGAGAAGTGTACGGCAATTTCATGATTGACTTTATGAGTGTGGTTCCTGGCGGCGAGGCTTCAGGCTGGCTTATTATCGGACATACTCTCTCAGTACGTGTTTTCTACGACTTCTCCCACGTCATCCCGGACCGTACAGCCTGCGAGGACGATATATCCCGAGTGCATCTCTCTTATTTCGGCGAAAACGCTCAATAGCCAGCGCGGGCCTGCGTATCATCCGATTGCCCAGAAAGGCGAAAGTACGTCAAGGCGTTGTGCGTCTCTGTCAACTTTCCGTTGCACCCAACACTGTATCAGGCTGATATCCCGCAGGCCATCTGCTTCATCCGCGGACGACCGCACGGGCAAAGATCATGATACTGATCCAGCCGGCACAGACATCTCGCGCACAGGCCGCATCTATCATATTCACCGAGGGCCTCTCATGTCGACCTGCTGCAGGTTTCACTGCTCTGCGGGGAGATAGGTCCACAGGCGCTTTGTTACCATCTATCAACCCCGCATCTGCCCATACGATGGCCAAAGTTAATTACGAGGACGCCCGACGCCGACCCCGCGCGGTTCATGAAACCAAGCCGTTCCGAGTGGCCTATAATGGATTCATGCAGGTCAGCGCTGGTCTCCGGACAGCGTCTTTCCCCGCATCGCTCCTGTCGCAGGCTGCTGTGGGCCGCGACCGAACCGGTCTGTTACTGTCCATCGATAGTTCATCGCCCGCAGCATGCTCGGAAGTTGCGCGATGGAACCCCGGATTCGTATTCACGTTTAATCCCTACCCCACACCGAACAATCATACCATGCACAGGAGCTCCAATGCGGGGTGCCAGCCACGCCATCAAAGCGAGCAAAGCCCGACGAGGAAGGATGACGCAGACCGCAACGCCAGCGCCAACGCCATCGAGCTCCGATATCAGCAACTGCAACCCGCGCGCATATGCACACCGTGTGCGCCACGCCGCTGCACTTCCGCCCGCCCGCTGCACGCGCGCCGCGGCGCCGATTTCATATGCCGCCACGCGTGGCATGGGCGAGTGCATCCTTGTGCCGGCCTGGCCAGCACGGCTCCTGAGCGGATCCAAATTGCAATCGCCCATTTATCACCTGCCCGGGACCCAAACGCGGCCACGCGTGTGCGAACGCCCTTCCGTATGTCCGCTCCGCGCCCGTGCGTTGACTCGCAGCTCCTCGGAGCACCCACCAGTGGCCAAGTACGCGCGCGACAGCGTACACATATGGATACAGGTACAGCGCGGGTCGGAGCAGATGGATCACGCCGTCAAGCGCCCCTCTCCTCGCGGTGCAGTCGCTCTGACCGTGCCTTGCGCGGTGACCGCTGACAGGCTGCTATTCAAGCTGCGCCGCGCGCGCAATTGGAGCTGCGGGATCAGTCCGGCCGGGTGCAACGCGGTGGCATCGTACACAGTCGGGTGCCTGCGTCCATAGACAGACGGGATGGGACACGCGCGCGCGCGTGCAGCGGCGATCCAGTTACCTGGCAGGGGCTGCGGCTCTCAGGCTCAGGTGGGTGAGGGCGCTGCTCCGCGGGGCGCAGCGCCACTGCTGACGGTCCCTGCTGGCGGTGGCAGCCTCCAAACTGTCAGGCAGGAACTGATTCCGGGGCGGGCTGCGTTGCGGGGCTGCGAGTCGCGAGCGCAGTGTATACATCAGCTTACTTGGATCGATGTCGAATCGCACGGCTGCTGCTGCAGGCTGATTGGCACGGAACTCGAACGCAATGCGCAGCTCGAGCGTCAGTGAGTTCGCCGAAATGAACTGGGGGTGGTAGTGGCCAGACGGAACAAGAAAGAGACATGCGTCGCGATGTCACAAGGACTAGTGGGAGAAGGTGAATACGTCCAGCGTTTTGCAAGCCAGAAGCGTGACTTGCTGGGAGATCGACCAAGTGGGTCTAGGCTCGGGCAGCTAGCAGAACTTGCAGGCCATCATACTACAGAGACAAGAATTAGCCTGAAATGCCTGCGTAGTGCCGTCAAAATTATGGCACAGCGAGGTCGAAAGTGGACGGAGAACACGATCTGCTGGACGAGCGTCATGGGCACCCTGATCCTCCCAGCTGACAGTCAGCGACACTCGAACGAGTAAATGGAATACAAGATTTCTGGACGGACGATCTGACCATGACAAGAGGCAAAACTCTCGATTCGAATGGATGCTGTCTGCCTGCCTCTGCGCTGATCGGCTTCCTATTGGACGACGCGGTCCGGATCTGGCATGGGCGATAAGATAAGATAGCATCGGCCGGTGTTCAGAACGGACGCGCGGAGGCTCGGAGCCGATGCACGTCAAATACCCCGCATCGTGCCCCGGACCGAGCTGGCAGAAATGCGTCCATGGATTGTTCGAATTCGGACGCGGGGAATCCTCTCGGTGCTCGGAAGCCCTCCCGAGCGAACGCCAGACGGGGCTCCTTCCTGCGTCTTGTGGGCCAACCAAAATCCGAGCACGACCTAGACCCGCAGAGATTAATTGCAAATAACTCCCCTCTCAAGTGACCAACCCGATAATTCACAAAGGAAAGCCATAGTAGGCAGGCTCAAGGCAGATGCTCCTGCGCGTGTTGGTCTCCTAGGCTGTGAACGCCCATTTGACACCCCCGTGATGCTGTTCTTTTGTTTTAGAAGAGGCTGTTTGTTTGTGAAGCAGGCTGATCGATGGTGCTTGTGCGTGCAGGCAGCGGCTATATACCATCGTTTCGGATTCATAAGTACTAGTGTGTATATGTCTGAGTACTTGTCCGGAGAAGCAAGCGATCTGCTGGGACCGGCGTAAGTGGTTTGCAAAGTCGAACGGTCTCAGTAAACGGGTCAACTTACGATCGAGGGTTGTTCGATCCCGGCCCACTCGCCCGCTGCATGTTCAACATCCCTGGGGCGCTTCCGATGCAGTCGACATGCTGCCATGGCGGTTCTGCGCAGATCAAGAATTTCTGAACAGATATACGAGGACGCGGGGAAGCAGCGATGTGGTTCGAGATCGTCCGCATGACGTCGCCGCTTTTCCTGCGTGCACGAGCGGCGTCTCGTTTTCTACACCGCCGACGAAGACAAGTCGAAGAACACGGGTGCGTGTCCAGCTCTCGTGACGTGGTCGTAAGGTCACCTGATGGGAAAGTGCGTAACCCGGATTTGGGCGTTGGCGTTCAGCAGTGCCGATTCGCGTCACCCGGGTCCAATCCCATCCAGTCTCTCTACTTGCTTGTCGCCAACATGGACGTCGTCAAAGCCATAGACACCTATATCACGAAGATGATATCGGTGCCCTCAGCCATGAAGGTTCTCCTCCTCGATACACACACCGTATGTCTTGAATACATCCGACATTGCGACTGCCGTTGACATGTGCTGCGCAGACACCCATAGTTTCACTCGCCTCCACCCAGTCCACCCTCCTCTCCCATCAGGTCTACTTGACGGATCGAATTGATAACAAAAAGCGGGACAGGATGGCGCACATGAAGTGTGTCTGTTTCCTCAAGAACAGCCAGGAAAGCCTGGAGGCACTCGAAGCCGAACTTAAAGAGCCCAAGTACGGAGAGTATTACCTATGTCAGTTTGTCAGTGCTCGGCGTTACGACACACGTATAAACGCTCACCCGCTTGCCGCAGACTTCAGCAACATCTTGACCAAGACAAACATCGAGCGTCTAGCCGATGCGGACGAGTATGAGGTTGTCAGAGAAGTGCAGGTACAGTCATCTCCATTATGGTGCGCGCAGTATGGTCTCATATCGACCTCAAGGAATACTTCGCAGATTACGCGCCATTGCTTCCGTCTCTCTTCTCGCTGAACCATACACCCTCCCCGACTCGACCGTTGTATGGCCAATCACCGAATACATGGGATCCCAAAGCCCTCGAATTACACGTCCAGGGATTGATCTCCGTTCTTCTCAGCCTCAAGAAGAAGCCGGTCATCCGGTATGAAAGAATGAGCGGCATGGCTAAGAAGCTAGCGAACGAAGTTCAAGTATGGACTCCGCACTTCCCGAGTTACTTACGAGCTTATCACACTCGCAGCGTCGAATACAATCCGAGTCTCAACTATTCGATTTTCGGCTAACGCAGGTTCCTCCGTTGCTTCTGATACTCGACCGGAGGAACGACCCGGTTACTCCTATGCTTTCGCAATGGACATATCAAGCGATGGTCCATGAATTGTTTGGGATTACCAACGGACGGATAGATCTCAGCCGTGTCCCTGACATCCGTCCCGAGCTTGCTGTGAGTGGTTCTAGACGTACCATGTATCTTCCAAACTGAAGAAGAGCAGGAAATCACCCTGACCACGTCCACCGATCCGTTCTTCCAAGCACACCACCTGTCAACATTCGGAGACCTCGGACAATCGCTAAAGTCCTACGTCCAGTCCTACCAGGCCCGGTCGCTCGCGCAGCAACCCTCTTCCATCAACTCTATTTCCGACATGAAGAAGTTCGTTGAGGAGTACCCCGAATTCCGCAAGCTCGGGGGCAATGTCAGCAAGCACGTCGCACTCGTCGGCGAGCTGAGCCGGCTGGTCCAAAAAGACAAGCTGCTGGAACTGGGGGAGGTTGAGCAAGGGCTTGCAACCTCGTCGGGCGCGGACATCCGGGTAGGCTTCTCGACGCATGTCCAGAAATAGCTGCCATGCTCATGGGTTGTGGGTTTCTAGAGCGTGCAAACGTTCATTGCGGACAACGCGGTCTCGGCTTTCAACAAGCTTCGCCTGATTATCTTGTATGCTCTGCGATATCAGAAGACGCAAGCGAGCAATATCGCAAATCTCATTAATCTCGCATTGCAACATGGTGTCAGTAGGGAGGATGCACGCGTGAGTTGACATAGCTTCATCCCCGTCTACATCCTTCGCTGAGGCGTCCTTGCAGCTCGTGTATGCGGTATTAAACATAGCGGGTGCCGATCAGCGGCAAGACGACTTGTTCTCGACGGAGACATTACTTGCGATCGGGCGGTCGGCACTGAAGGGCTTGAAGGTGATACTCGAGCTCGACTGGATCGAAGTCGCTCAACTTGCTGACGGTCTTCTATAGGGCGTGGAAAACGTTTACATGCAGCACACACCACATCTGTCAGAAACCCTGGAACACCTGTTCAAAGGCCGCCTGAAAGAGTCAAGCTACCCGTTTACCGAAGGGGCGGGCGTAAACGCAGGTTTGCAGAGGTATGACTGCAGTCAGTCGATCCCCTAGGAGCCGATGGCTGAGCTCCTTCCTAGACCGCAAGACGTCATCATCTTCATGATTGGCGGCACGACGTACGAGGAAGCGAGAACAATATCTCTGCTCAACCAAGATCCTGGTTCGGCAAGCGCAGGGATGCGCCTGCTGCTCGGAGGGACATGCGTGCACAACACGTCCAGGTATTTCACACCGCATGGCCGCGCACTTGTCGAGATCTCTGACCGCGCCGCGTATGTGTTTCAGTTTCCTCGACATGATCAACTCGGCAGCATCTGGGTTCCCTGCGTCCGTGTACGAGCCGCCACCAGAATCCGCATCGAACGCACCAGCCCTCAACCTGAACCTCGGCGGGGTGAGCGTCAGCCTCGGCGGGCCCGGCGGCACAGGCCTGTATCGGACGAGTGGCGAGCAGACAGGCGTGCAGGCGGAGGGCATTCGAGACGGGGTGCGGAACCTGCTCGGGAAGGTCAGGCAGGGGGTAGACCGTATCGGTCTGCAGTAATTATCTATTAGCACGGGCACGAGGCTCATGACGATATCCACATTTCATCATTTACCCTACTTCACGCCGTAATCGAGGATACCCTTCGCAGCACGCCGACGCCGACGTTCGTGTTCCCTACGACATACTGACCTGCAGCCAGCGCCGCCGACGCAGAAACAGAGGAGAATATTCGGCGCTCGCGGTGAACGCTCCCCATGTGAAACCAAAGCTGTCCATGTGATGAGGTAACGCAGCGCGACACGTAGCAGCCATCATAAGTCGACCACTTCGCCACGTCTGCATACCGTACACCCTCGCTTTTCTATTTCTCCTCACTCCTGGGACCCACCTCCGCAGCGCCGTCGCCTGCACATAGCCCGTCCACGCTCCTTCTACCGGCACTGGTGCGACCAACATGGCGAGAGGATTCCTCGCGGGCCTGAAAGGCATAGATGCCTTCGGCAAGGTGCGCCCTCCGTCACCGTCACGGCCCACGGGCGGCCTCCACGCAGGACACTGACAGCGACCCGCGATGGCCCACAGACGATGGAGGACGTGAAGGTCAAAACGCGCACCGGGGCGCTACGTACGTCGCTGCGTTTGGTGCCATCCCCGCCCGTCTGCGTGACTGACTGACATGTGTGCGCCCGACGTCAGTGACTCTGATCTCGGCGGCACTTATTTTGGCGATCACGACGATGGAGTTTATTGACTACCGACGCGTCGGCATTGATACGTCCGTCGTGGTCGACCGCAGCCGCGGCGAAAAACTGACCGTGCGGATGAACGTGACGTTCCCGAGGGTACCGTGCTACTGTGAGTGTTTCTGTTCCCACCACTCAATTCTCTATGGTGCATCAAGATGCTTCACGAGACATTGTGCATTTGCGTCTCCAGAAATATGCTCCCGTGCAATGCAATGCGCCAGACAGAACACTATGCTGACCGCCCACACGCACCGCAGTGATGTCGCTGGACGTGATGGACATCTCCGGCGAGACGCAGCGCGACGTGTCATCTAACATTCTCAAGACCCGCATAACGGGCACCGGCTCGGTCGTGCCCAACTCGGTCTCAGCAGAGCTGCGGAACGAGCTGGACAAACTGAACGAGCAGCGCAAGGAGGGGTACTGTGGGTCTTGCTATGGTGGTTTGGCGCCTGAGGGCGGGTGTTGCAACACCTGCGAGAGCGTGCGGGAGGCGTATGTGAACAAGGGCTGGAGCTTTGGGAACCCCGATGCCATTGAGCAGGTGCGCCTTCCCCACATGCGGGTTGACATAGGCGATTCGAGCTCAACTGTACCGTGGATTGCAGTGCGCCCAAGAACATTGGTCCGAGCGGCTGGAGGAGCAGTCAACCGAGGGCTGCAACATCGCGGGCCGCGTCCGCGTGAACAAGGTCATCGGCAACATCCACCTCTCGCCGGGCAAGTCTTTCCAGTCGTCCGCGAGCAACATCTACGATCTCGTGCCCTACCTCAAGAACGACGGCAACCGCCACGATTTCAGCCACACCATCCATGAGTTCGCGTTCTCGGCCGACGATGAGTACGATATTCACAAGGCGAAGGTGTCGAAGGCGATGAAGGAACGCGTGGGGATGGAGGGCAACCCGTTGGACGGGTACTTAGCAAGAGTCAGTGCTCTCTATAATTTACTTTTAACGTGTCCTGACAGGTTTGCGTGTAGACTTCCAAAGCGCAATACATGTTCCAATACTTCCTCAAGGTCGTGTCGACGCAGTTCCGCACCCTCGACGGAAAGGTCGTCAACGCGCACCAATACAGTGTCACGCACTTCGAGCGCGACCTGACAAAGGGCCAAGGTGGTAACTCTAACGACGGGGTTCCTATCCAACACGGCGTGTCCGGTCTCCCAGGTCCGTTCCTCCGCCGACCCAGTCCTACAAATTATATTGACAGCTCAACGTAAACAGGCGCATTCTTCAACTTTGAGATCTCGCCTATTGTCGTCCGACACGAAGAGACCCGCCAGTCTTTCGCACACTTCCTCACTTCGTCAGTCTTCATTTCCTAGCCTGACAACACATGTATTGAGACAGATGTTTTTAAATAGGACATGCGCCATCGTGGGTGGTGTTCTCACCGTCGCCTCCATCTTGGACAGCATCCTGTTCGCGACAGGAAAGCACTTGAAGCACAGCGCTGCAAACGGAAACGGCCACACCAACGGCAAGTTGATGTAAAGGCATGTATTGTTGTCCGTTAGTGTGTGCACATGCAGTCCGCGGGTGCCGGAGAGGGTTGGGATGTAGGTCTGTATCATTAGGAAATCTCTCGCGGCTTCGAATGGACAATTTAGCGCGATGAGACTGCTGCCTGCAAGCCTGCAACCTATATTTGCATGATATCTGCAGATACACGGGGGAAGAGGTGGCACCAAGGAGATAGGAATGTATGTTGCTTCTACAAATACACCTGTTATACAATCCAGAAGTATTACTTGCTACATCTATCTCCGTTTCCTGACTTTTGGTGGAGCGCTAGCTGTCACAGCATCGGCGGGTGCGACCTTCCGTTTTCTCGTTGTCGGAGTGGCACCATTGGCTTTGCCATTGGGGGTATTCGTGGGTTTGGATCGGCCAGGAGCAGAAACGACGCGCTGTGCCCCGTAAACGTCGCTCGCATCGTCCTGAAAAGCGCTGTTGGCCAACCGCAAAACATTGTCAGAAGTTTCGTGATTCACTCACCTCCACTCCCATCATGAGCTCATCGTCTTCTTCGTCTGCTGGATGGTCCATCCGCCGTCGCTTCCCAGCGGTGCTCGCTTTCCTAGGGACGTACGGGTCTGGCTCGCCGTACTCTTCCTCGTCGCTTCCATGATAACTCTCATCCTCGTCAGAGACAATGCGTCTACTCGTCCTCGATCGACTGCTCCGCCCTTTCCTCCCGTTCCCAGCCACCGAACCAGACGTGTAGCTAGCAACTTCGACGCCTTCTTCTGCCTCCATTTCCCCGGATTCATCCTCCTCTTCCTTCACCGGCACCTCAATCAGAGCTTGCACCCTTCGGACGACCCTGGTCTGCACCGGCACTGCACTGGTTGTCGACGATCTTTTCGGAACGGGCTCCTGAGGATATGGGAGGGGTTGCGATTGGCGTGGCTTCCTTGCTGAAGGCATGCGGGTAGAGGGTTCGCCTGCGTTGGACGTGGGCCTGATTAGCTTGCCCGGACTCGCTGCGTAGGTTGACGCACGTTTCGTGCTCGACGAGGCGATCATTGGGTCGGCGGTGCTACTGTGCTTTATTCGTGGCGTGAATGGAGTGGTCTTCAGCGGCGGCTTCAGCTGAGCCACGGAACAGAAGACGATCAGAGGCGTGATGCCGTTCAGCAGACGTACACACCTGATTGTCAGACGCAAGGTGGTCCATACGGGAAGTGAGACGCATGCGTTCAGCGTCTACTCGAAGAAACTGTTCCTTCCAGTCTTGAATCTCCTGGCGGGATGTCTCTTCCAGCCGGAGACACTGATCTTTCCACTGTTGTGCCTCATCTCGGAGTTGTGCTACTAGATCTGCAAGATGCGAGTTCTGAGAACAGGGCACACTATCTCAGTCGAGAGAAACGATGGATTTAAGGCTGGACTGACTCCTATCTCAAGCTTCTCGGACTAGGCGAGATGGTCAACTTGAGATCAGGTTCGAGGGAAAAGAGAGCATGAAACGCACTGAGACCTTCCACTTCTCTATCTCCTGCTTCCAGGCCTGCTCCTTCTGTCGCGATTCATACATATCCGCAACAGCGTCATCGCGTTCCCGTCGGACGCGACTGAGCTCATCTTCGAGTTGTGTTGCCTGCGACCGGGACCCTTGTTCGTATGCGCGCAACTGACCACATAATGAGCGATAGACGAGGTGACATGTTCAATATACGTACTGCGTTCAGCGTGGCGTGCGTTATAGATTTGAGAGCCTCGGCAAGTGCGACAGACGGTTCAGCTGCCATCGTCGTTCAATGAGCTGTTGCTGACCGCGTCGAATCATTGACGCGACACTCGGTATTTTCCGTTCCCACGCTTTCGCGCTTTGTTCTTCACCTCACTCAGCCTTGGGCGACAACACCTCTACGCCTAAATTTCATCTGCTTGCCCTCCCCCCATCTGGACCATGAGTCTGGTCTTCTCATTGCAGCAAATTAGCAACACACACATCGCGCCTTTTTTGAACTACAAGACGAGCGCTCGATTTGCTGTCAATGGCTCCACAGAGCGTTTGAGGAACTGGCGAGCAGTTTCAGGGTAGTCACTCTGGTGCTTTGAAAGCGTTGTACAGTACATGGCGCTTGTGAGTACTGATACATGGCTATCGGACAATCTAGCAAGTCAAGGAACATCTGCTATCGTCAACCGGCATTTCTGCACCTAAAGTATTGACTGCAAATATGCCCTTTACTAGTGCGGCGTTCTTCGGTATGTAGCTGCAGGCTGCTTATTATAAGCCTTCTGGCAACCTGTGAACTGTAGCTTGTCCATCACGCGAAGGACGTACCGTTGCTGATATGATCATTTTTACCCTGCAGGACGAGACCCTTGTGTGGAGCGATGAAGCTTGCCCCTGGCGGCCCGCGATGGACATGGTCTCCGTAGCGCTGGGAACGGTGATAGCAAACAGATTCCACGATGCACGTCTCTCGCCCTTGCATTTCCGAGGAATGCCGTATTCAGTCAGGTTTCTACAAACTCTGTGTGTGTGAGCGGCTAGGAATGGAGTCCTTCGTGTGTAAGATCAGTAGGTAAGGGTTCCATGTTTCGAGCCCTGCATATGATAATGTTCCTACTCCCAGACGTAGTCGGTGCTTTCGAGTGTGCGTTCAAAGATGCAATGGATGGGAAGGCATGTATACGAATCAGGCAGGGGATATGATCGCTGGAACTGTATGGTGATGAGTCTCGAGCTCGATCCTAACCCGCAGATCGCAAGACCCTTGCTCCCTTCAGAGACGAGATGATCTGTTTCCATAAGTAACCACTGATGTGTCTGATTCTGATCTTCTCTCCCTCTCGGGGTTAGGACGTTATGAGGCCCGGGCGGACATTAGAAAAGCCTTCAGCATCTAAAACAGTAGACTGGGCATGCCGTCTTTCTGTGACTGGCTTCCCAGTCTGCCAACTCACCGCTGTCCTGAGCTTGCTTTTTCTCCCTAGGAAGACTGGTTCTTCGATAGTGCTGGTCACATTCTTTACATTCTTCTTCTGCAGAACTGGCTTCCTTCCACATTCCCTCACGATTCTTCAGACGGGTTCTGGCCAAATGACTTCAGCGCTGGGACCAGATATTGAGAGGGAGTTGATCAGCGCAATTCAGAGCACCTATGCTACGAAGTATCTGAGCGGTGAGCCAACTCACACTATCCTCAAAATCTTCGTCTCAGACAACTTTGACCAGCTATTGGTCTCGTTGCTCTCATCTACGACCACATCCTCACGTTGCCAGACGAAATACGGCTTATCTGGAAGGCGCCGCGTTCATTTGCTAAATGGGCATTTCTTGCAAATAGGTATATCGTCGCATTATGCTTGATCTTGGTTGCAAACGGTGGGTATACCTCGTTTTGCTGTCCGTATTTAGGCTTTGTTGAGTAACAGTAATACAGAGCTCTGCGGCTTCAACATGATTGAATTTTCTTCCCAAGTGAGAACCTCATGATCTTTGCCACATAACATAATTAATCTCTCATTGCCCAGTTGTAAGAGTTCGATGGTTGCTTTGGCAGGGAGCGACTCCAGCTGATACTGAGTTACCACACGCAAAGTTGCAAGGGCTTTCTCTCGACGATGTCTATGATTTGCGTCTGCTCGATTAGCCTGGCAAACGTCTTGGTCCTTCACCGCGTGCTTCTTCTGTGGGATTTCGACAGAGTATGGTTTGCATATTCTCTCGAAATACTCGTGATTTGACACCTCCCGACAGGTCATAGTTCGTACGGCCATCGTTGGTTTCGTCCTCACGACCATGTCTACAGTCGGAACTATGATCGGCGCCGTAGTAGTCCTGGCTCGTACGTCTTCCCTCAGTCCTTCAGCGTTGAGTCTGATAGCAGTGATATCAAATAGCAAGCGTCCAATGGAACCCTGTGGTCCAGACGTGCGTCGTTACCACCACCACATCCTGGTACATTGCTGTTTGGATCCCGCCGGTACGATGCTTACGTTCGATATTTGGCACGTTGTTCTGATTAAAGAATTTCAGATGATCTATGAATTTCTCATCTTCGGGCTTAGCACCTACAGCAGCTTCTCTCGTCCGCGGGATGGGAACGCTAAAATGGCCAACATACTCCACGAAGATGGCTTGCTGTTCTTCTTTGTAAGCTAGCTCTCCTCACGCTAGTAATCCTGTCGAATATCCAATGCACTCTTCAACATAGGTACTTTTGATATTGCGGCTGGTCAACATCGGTTTTGCGGCGAAGGGAGATCCTTCACGAACATTTATGGTATCTTAGTGCGTTTTGCTCTTTCCCAGCACCACTGCCCGGAACGCTGAAAATGCCACCAGCTTTGTGTGGTCTCTTTTCACCATCACGTTGAACCGGTGCTTGCTGAGCATCCGCGCATCAGAAGTCGCACTTGCACGATCGCCGAACGCACCTGAGGATCCCTGCGTTGGCCTCTTCTCTATGACTGGCAGGGCCTCGCCGATCCAGGTGGAACTAGGAGATTGGGATCCGTTGGAGAGCCCCGCCCCCAGCGAAAAGGCCCTGGAACGCTTACCCGCTCGCCGTCTGTAAGTGACTGTTTATGCAGGAAGAGCACATCATATATTGAGAAGCTATAGGTTTGTGTGAATCGAAATCCTGCATTGTTGTAACAGTATGGTCATATCTTGCAAGATGGGGCCCGAAGTGACCGGCATAGTCCACCATTGAACCCTCATTCAAGGATATATACAGGAGCAGTCCGGGACATTCAATGGCTGGAATTCACGGATTATTGATTTATTTTCTAAGTTATACTTTCAACAATTCTTGGAATACCTAACACTTGGTCAACGGGGAAGAAACGCTACACTATTTGCTTCTTGTGAAGCAGTAGTACTATGGACTTCGCGACAGTCAGCTCCTCGCGCTACGGATACACTTGCCGCATGTCATCGACTCGTCTTCAGGCAGTGGTGATGAGATGAGTCGCGTAAATAAGTCACAAGCTGCAATTTCCTCGGTGCTTTTAACCCGGTGTCCATGATGAATTATGCGAGAAACACAGAAAGTGGAGGTAAGAATGCGCAGTGAGATCCACTGTAGACCACCTTCACTGGCGCGGCTTGACATCATCATGACGCCTAGAAGCCACATCCGCCAAACCTCCTCGATATAAATCAACCGCGCTGTATCCCTAATATCCAGCAGTTTCATCCCATCATGTCACTCAACAGCAGTTCAAACACGGACCACGTCCGCGGCGTGTCGAAGCATACCAGAAGAGCAGTTGAGCCTACAGATGAGTCTCAGACATTCAACAAAGCTGAGCATGTCGTTGGACGGCCTCCGGTCATCGATGAAAGCGCCAATGACACGTACCTGCGATCTCCCCCTCATGTGTGTTCGACTTGCGATTGCGCAGTGTGCACTCGTGCTGATCACAATACCCTAGAACTTGGATCCCTCACTGTCGTTAGATAAACAAGCACGTGGACTGAAGGAGGGAGTGCGGGAGGAAAGTCCTCTTGCACAAGGTGTGCTCGGCCGCCAGGAAATAGGAAGGATGAAGAAGGATGAGGTAGAGAGCCGGATGCTGAACGAAGAGGAGCCGTTTTGATGCGAGGAGCTTGAATTCCCAAGGCGTCCTGGAGAGGTCAGCGTATTTCGATGACTGGCACGTACATATAGGTGTCTCGGACGTGAAAGAAATACACCCACAACCTTGAAGTAGTCAAGTTACAAATAGCAATGTCCATTCTGTTCTTATATTACACGTGCAAATGTCGCAAATTGCCCTTCGAGAGATAGGGTGTCAGTTCTTCAGTCGCACAACCTCGACGTTGTCGCCCTCCTTGACCTCCTTGCCGGTGTACAGATCTAACCATCTGAACACTTCGTAGTGCCATTTCAGACTAGATGTGCAACATGAATTAGTACGTAGATTGCAGATAGAGACGGCTGGGCCGTACCTGTTTCCGTGGTTCAAAACCCAATGGTTCTCGTCCGGGAAGATGACAAGTCGGCTCGGCACGCCGCGCCTGCATGTCAAACGCATATGGGCATCTACAAGTGAGAGAAAAGGGGCACCACGTACTGTCTCAGGGCGTGGAAAGCACCAATGCCGTCGGTTTCGGGAAGGCGGTAATCCTTGCTGCCGTGGATCACAAGCTGCGGGGTCGACCACTGGTGCACAAACTTCGTCGGGTTGAACTTGGCCAAAATCTCCTTCGCTTTGGCGTCCCATGGGCGCCCTCCCCATTCGTGGTTGAACTATCAGGACATGTCAGACTTCGATCAAGAACAGACACAGGCTACACTCACGAAGAACAGCTCGTCGGTGGAGTAACCGTTGTATTCCGCGTCGAAGACACCATCGTGGCAAACAAGTGCCTTGAAGTTGAACCCAAACTCAGGGTGGCCCTGGATCCAGCTACAAAGACGCATTGTAAACGGGATATTGCAATGGGGTATCAAGAGTGTGCTCACTTGATCGCATAGCCGCCCCAGCTGGCGCCAGCAGCACCCGCGCGGTCCGCGTCGATATCGGGATACTTCTCGAGCGCGTGCTTCCAGCCCTTCTGCAGGTCCACGAACGGTTTTCCTCCCCAGTCCTGCGCGATGGCATCGGTGAAGGCTAAATCGAGGACAGTCAGGAATTTTGATAGCACAGGCGTCGAGTAGTGAGTGAATACCTTGTCCGAACGTCGTCGAGCCAGTGGGGTTGATAGCCACGACAAAGTAGCCCTGCTCGGCGAACACAGCAGGGTTCCACCTCGTCGACCACCGATCATCCCAAACGCCCTGCGGTCCGCCATGGATGAACAAAATCGCAGGCCACTTCTTACCCTCGCCCTCCTTATATCCCTTCGGCTTGTACACCCACCCCTGCACGTCCTTATCCTCCGCGCCCTTGAACCAGATGTCCTCGCCCAGCTGCAGGTGCTTCGCGCGCAGCGCGTCCACCGTGAAGCGCGTCACCTGCACAGGCCGGGCCTTCCACTCGAGCGCGCGGTAGGAGTGCGTGCGCTCGAGCTCGGCCTCGAGCTCGCGCAGGCCGCGGATGAGGAAGACGTCGTTCGGCTTGACGGCGGAGGAGAGGCTGTAGACGATGCGCCCATTGGAGAGGGTCTGCAGCCCGGTAGCGGCGCCGCTGTGGGTGATAGGCCGCGGGGTGTAGTACGGCTGGAGATCGAGATTCGTGGTCGACTGGTCGGGGGTCGGGGGCACGGGGAGGACGAAGACTTTGTTCCGGGCGTGGTCGCCTGCCGTCAGGTAGATGAAGTCGGAGTCCGTGGAGAACTGAAGTGCCTGTGAGCAGGGTGATACTGAGATGTCAGGAAGAACCTACAGCAAGCGCGTCTGGCGAGCGGTCCCAGTACTGGGTGACGGTGAAGCGAACATCCTTGACTAGATCGTAGATGACGACTTGGGAACTGACCAACGGGCGACTGCATCAGAGAATGCGTAAAGACGCGAGTAAACATGAGAAATACCGGTCGGATTCGTAGCCATCCTTGTCGAGCTCCAGCCATGCCACCTTGTCTCCGGCCGGGCTGAACACGGGTGCGTGCGTAGCACCTTGTTGTCCAGAAGTCAGCTCGCGCGGTTTCTCGCTTCCATCGAGGGCGACAATGTAAACCTAGACGCGAAGGTGTCAACATGAGAGACAGCCTGCGGGGTATGCGCGGTCACGGGACGTACGTTCTGCTTGGTGTGCCATGCCTCCGGAAGCTCGGGATCCTTCGTCGTGTAGACGACATGGCGGTCCGACACGTCGAGATCGTCGGTTCCGCCAAAGGGCTCCACCGGCGCGTGCTGCACATAGTTCACAACATGTCAACCACCGGCCTGCCAGATCCCGTCGCGCGGAGATTCGCTGCACTTACATGTCTGCTGTCCGTCAGGAGGTTTGTGAAGTCGCCTTCAAGATGCCACTTCTTCTTCGCGTCGGCGAAGACCTTGACACCGAACAGCGACGCCTTCTTGGGCCCGACGTATGTGTCCCAGTGCCGCTCATAGGCATCATCATAAACAAACGCCGAGTTGCCCCTATTCTCCCACTCCTCGTCGTGCTTGGGCACGCTCGTGAGGTTACCGTCGTCGTACACGTTGTCCGAGAAGACGAGCACGCCGGGCTTCGCGCTGTAGCGGAAGTTCGTGACGGAGGACGTCGGGAACGTGCCGACGAGGACGGGCGACTCGGGCGCGGTCAGCTTCTCGGGCGTGATCTGGAGCGAGATGGCGTAGAGGGAGGCCTTCTTCTCGCCCTCGTTCGTGACGACGTGTCCGACGGTCTGCGCGTCGAGCCAGAACGCCTCGCCGCCGCTGGTGAGGGGTATCTCGAGCGGCTCGATGGATGACTCGAGCGGGGCGATGAAGATCGACTTGGTGTTCCTGTTCTGCACGTCAGCGAACGAGCACTTCCGATAAGAGGACTGTAGGACGCACTTCTTGGTGTCGAAGGAATATTTGGACACCGGCACGAGCACAAGGTCGCCTGTCGGGTTCGCTGCTCCTGTGCCGGGACGGGCGAGCTCAATCAGGTCCCGCGGCGAGAACACCTCGTCGCCCGTCTTGAGCGTGAAGTTCTTCGCGGCGCTCATGGTCGTGGTCGGAGGGTGAGACTGAAGGGGAATCTGGGCGGCAAGCCCGAAGAGCGAGATGTGGGGAAACCACATGGTGGTTCCTATAAAAGCGGCGCACTTGTAATGAGGACCGATTATCTACTATATCGAGCCCGGCAACGGGTACTGTATCGTGCTCCCACATACAAGCATCCATCGATGTTGTGGTTGACTCCCACATGCATGGGTAGGTCTAACAGCACGCCATCGATGGCGCATGCATCGCAGCTACACGGGCAGACCCAGAACCGGGTACGTATACAATACTTTTGAAAACCTAGTCGTAGCAAACAAGACAAGTAAACGGGAAAATACACATCCAAAGATCACACCACGTCAGAATCGCAGTCTACTCGCTCATCGCGGCCTCGTCCGCGTCCTCGTCCGCATTACCCGTACCCTCATCGCCCTCCACCGCAAACGCCGGGTCGTCAATCTGGACCACATTGCCCGTCGCGGCGTCCCAGCGGGCCTTCAGGCCCACCCTGAACTCCACCATCTGCACGCCGGTCAGCTTGAGCAGCTGCGCCTGCTCGGGCGTCAGCACCTTGCCCTGTTCGCACAGCTTGTGCGGGTTCTCGAGCGAGGGCACGCCCTTGTTCATGACCGTCGTCAGCCCGAGCTTGCGCAGCTGCGGCTCCTCGTTGTGCGGGAAGGGCTCGGGCGGGTCGGAGTGGTGGCGCATGATCGGGCCCGCGGGGAGCACGACGGTGCGCGACGCGCGGTTGCCCGCGCGCGCGAAGTCGGACTGCCGGAAGTCTTTGAACCACTCGATGACTTCGTCGGGCTCAGAGTCGGTGAAGAAAAGGCCTACTTGGCCTTTGATTTGCTGATAGGAACGTGCCGTGTGAGCGCCGTGAATATGGACACAGAGGGGTGCGATGCGGAACTCACTGTCGCAAGCTTTGACAAGCCTGGGCGGTGCTCTGTCTCGGGTGTTGACCCCAGAGCTTTTGCCATAACCGCTCCCCGACCGAAGTATATCCGTGCAGTGCTGATATTAAGGATACATGAGCCTCATGCCGAAGGAAACCGCGCAGCGGAAGGCAGGGGCGTACTCTTTCCATAGTCTGCGGACGGTTTTAAGATGCGAATTACGCATGTTTCCTACTGCGAACAGCCAGCAGTACTTCCATTTTTCAGTGTTGGCTTGCACCTGCCAGTGCGCGATATCAGGACTTCGCTCGAAGTGCATCTGCAGAAACGCACGCACCTCGGTAATCTGAGCCCCCTTCTGTTCCTTGGTCTTCTTCGAGACCTTGGTGAGGGATACTGTGAGGCATCAACAGATCAGAACTGACGGTGCAGGCGGATAAGGGGACACCGTACCGAGCTTCTGTCTTTTTGATTTTGGCATGGTGTAGAGGCGTAAGTCGATGAGGTCCAGAAAAGGAAATAACCAAAATCTCTTCCTTCTTCACCATGGTGGCTGAACTTGTCGTCTCGCAGACGGAGCTCGACAATCTCGAGTCCGTCCTGCTCAACCGCTCCGGAAAAGTGCCCCTGCACAACCGCTTTCGTGCGCTGTTCACCCTGAAAGCACTCAAAAACGAAGATGCCATCCGCATCATCTCAAAAGGTTCGGTGGGCTTCAGCTCGAAAGTCAGGGGATGTCATCTAATGCCGCTTATGTACAGGGTTTGCGGATCCGTCTGCGCTGCTCAAGCATGAGCTCGCCTACTGTCTTGGCCAAATTAAGAACGAGGCAGCGCTGCCGACGCTGAATACAGTGCTCGCAGATGAGTCTGAGGACCCCATGGTCCGGCATGAGGTGCGCATTTATCGCAACTTGCATTGCCATCAATCTAATCAAACATCTCTGCAGGCGGCTGAGGCTATGGGTGCCATCTCGGCGATATCTGCTTTGCCCATTCTCAAAAAATACAGCACTGACCCCAACAGGGCAGTTCGAGAAACTTGTGAGATTGCCCTTGCTAAGATCGAGTGGGACCACTCGGAAGAGGGGCGACGGCATCATTCGCAACAACAGCAGCAGGAAGAAATACCGTGCGTATGTGCAAGGAAATTCATGCACCAATGCTGATATGACGCATTTTCAGGGTATTTACCTCAATAGACCCGGCACCGCCGACATCGGGCTTATTGGCAGGGAAGCCCAAACCCCAAGACCTAAGCCAAGCAACGATCTCGGAACTCCAGTCAAGGCTATTGGACACGAAGCTTCCGCTCTTCGAACGATATCGAGCCATGTTTGCGCTGCGCAATATCGGCACGCCCGAGGCGGTCGACGCGCTCGCAGCAGGGTTCACAGACGATAGTGCACTGTTCAAGTATGTGTGGCCAGACTTTCAACGAAGCGCCCCTAAGCTCACATGTTCGTTCAGACATGAAATTGCATTTGTATTTGGGCAGCTGCTGTCGCCGCACTCTGTGCCCTCTTTGATCAAGGTCCTGCAGAATAACGATGAATCTGATATGGTCAGGCACGAGGCTGCGGAGGCTCTTGGAGGCATTGCCACTCCAGAGGTGTTCCCACACTTGAAAGAGTACATGACACGGGACGACGCGCCCGTTGTTGTGAAGGAGAGTTGTCAGGTTGCTCTTGACATGTTCGAGGTTAGCTCTACTCTCATGGGTGTTGGTGCCATGGTGACTAACTTGGCCTTAGTATGAGAATTCGGATCAGTTTCAGTACGCAGACGGGCTGGAGACACATGCGGTGACCACGGTCGACGCATAGAAGGGTCCGAGGAAGGAACACGGATGGTAGCAGATTCTAACTGTATTTGATAAGATTGTATTTTGGTGCGCCTGTATCCTTTATCCTAGCTGACTGTGGTTGGAGACGGAAGGACTCGTGCTGACATTGTCGGCGCTGTGTTGGAATGCGTGTTGGGCCAAGACGAGTCTGGTGATTCGCAAGCTGGTTCTCGACGGGGGCCTAACGACCTTCTTGACCGGAAGCGGCCGGGCTGTCTGAGCACGTTTTCTAATCGGGCGCGGGCGTTCTCTTCGGGTCTGCGCACGACTGCATATAAAGCCCCTTCTGACCCCTTTCCATTAATCCACTCCTTCCTCCATGTCTGTCCCACAACTAAACCCCGTCTACGACCTCGTCTTTGCTGGCGGAGGCACTGCTGCCTGCGTCATTGCTGGCCGTCTCGCCGCCGCTGCACCTGACCTCCGCATCCTCGTTTTGGAAGCAGGTCCTCCCACAAAGGACCTCTTGTCCCATTTGCAACCTGCTCGCTATCTTCATCATCTCCATCCCTCAGCCAACACCGTCCGCTTTCATGCCAGCAGCCCCTCCGACAGCCTTGGTGGCCGTTCTCTCGTCGTACCATGTGGCCAGTGCCTGGGCGGTGGTTCAAGTGTAAACTGTTCGTCGCCTATTCCACGTTCCTGAAATGTCACTAAAGACGCGCATATAGTCACCATGTATACTCGCCCAAGTGCGTCTGACTATGACGATTGGGAGATCATGTATAAGAATCCCGGATGGGGCTCTAAGGATCTGATTCCGCTTATCGAGAAGGTACAATTTGCTGCCTGAAACGCGGCTGACAGTGCAACTCTATCTAATATTTCAATCCCAGACCGAGACGTACCAGGTCAAACCCGATGCGTTGAACCACGGCTCCGATGGCCCCCTCAAGGTGTCCAACGGAGGTATCTTCACTAATGTAGGACAGCATTTCCTCGATATAGCCCCGCGCGTCGATACTGCGCGCAAACGCGGCGAGGACGTCAATGACCTCGTGTCGGTCAATATCTACGGAGTACGTCCTTTGATTCGCCCTGCCAGCTTTCTTTGACGCAATGACCTATGCCGTTATGTTATCGTCGCTAGAGATGGCAAAAGTACGTGATCCATACCCCTTACCTCCCCCGACCTTCGAGGCTCATTCCCTACCGCATATAGGTGGATAGATGGGGAGACCGGAAGACGTTCCGACGTACCTCACCACTTCATCTACAACCAGGAAGAAAGAACCCCGAACCTTCATATCGTGACTGGCGTTCACGTGAAGCGCGTCTTATTTAGGTACGTGTTCGTCCCCAAGTGTCCCTGGCCTCATATTCAATCTGATTTGTTCTCAGTGGCACGAAGGCAACTGGTTTGGAGTACAGCTGGAACCCCAAATTTCATCCCGAGGCAGGCAACAGCTCGTACAGTGTGCAGGCAGACAAGCTCGTCGTGCTCTCCGCTGGGACATTCGGCTCTCCAGGCATTCTGGAGCGCTCTGGAGTAGGCAAGGCATCCCTCCTCAAGTCTCTGGGAATTGAAACCCTTGTCGAGCTGGACGGTGTCGGAGAGTCGTACCAAGGTGAGAATGTTATAAGGTAAACGCACAGCATCTCACCAAGTGCCCGCAGACCACAACGTCATCTTCCCCCCTTATCTTGCGTCTCCAGAATCAGAGACGTTGGACGACGTGTCCCGCAACAATCTCGACGCAGTCTCAGGCAAGTTTGATGTAGGCGTGATGATGAACGTTCGTCACTGAATTTGCATTGCAGCGCTGTCTGATCAGTGGTTCAAGAATGGTAAAGGACTGATGGCGCACAAGTTTGTTCATATTCCACAGTAGTATGAGGATGAACCTTGTTGACTTGCAAACCTTTCACTCTAGCGGCATCGATGGTGGCGTGAAGATGCGCCCTGCAAACGCGGAGGAGCTGGCCGAGTTTGGCCCCGAGTTCAAAGAGCGTTGGAATTCGTACTTTGAACGTGCACCTGACAAGCCGGTCCTGTGGATGGGACTCGTCGGCGTGTACGTTTTATCTTATTGACTCATCTTAATGTGGCTGATGCTCATGGAACGCGACAGACTGGTTGGCGACCCCAGCGTCGTGCCCGACAGGAAGTACTTCAGCACCGGATACTTCAATGTGAGACGCTGAGTTGTGTGTGTATGACCTCCACTCTGAGCGGCATTGACTCTAGGAATACCCTGCGGCCAGAGGCCATGTTCACATCACCTCCTCTAACGATGTTGGTGCACCAGTAGACTTCAGGTCCGGATTCCTGGACGAGTACGTCTGCACTTGCTTCTCAGGTAATGAGCCTCACCGAGCCCGGCCTGTTATAGCATGGCCGACGTGAAGCCGATGATGTGGGGTTATAAAATGACTCGGGAGATAGCTCGTCGCATGCCGCAGTTCGAGGGCGAATACGCTCCTATGCACCCGACCTTCGCTGCAGGGAGCCAGGCTGGACACATCAAAGGCCCGCCGGTACCCATCGACGCGCCTAAGATTGTGTACTCCAAAGAAGATGACAAGGCCATTGAGCGCTATACGCGCGAATTCGGTGAGTGACAGTGATGTCTAGGGCCTCTGAAAGGATGTTAAATTTTATGGCATCCAGTCTCAACAGCGTGGCACTCCGTAAGCCGAGGGCGAACTATTTGTTCTGTGTAATGCAGCTTACCTGTTATTTAGCTTGGGACTTGTGCGATGAAGCCTCGCGAGGAAGGTGGCGTTGTGGATCCGAAACTCAATGTGTACGGTCTTCAAGGTCTCAAGGTTGCCGGTACGCCTGCGTAGCTGGTCATATAATCACATGTACTCAACTAGACGTCGTTCAGACATGTCGATCGCCCCGGGCAATGTAGGAGCTGTGCGTAGATCACCCCTCGATCCCCGTGCCATTGCTGATCACTCGTCTATCCGTGTCCAGAACACCTACTCCACTGCGCTCACGATCGGCGAGAAGGCAGCCTTGATCATCGCAGAGGAGCTCGGTATAGCGGGTGTTTGATACCACGTAGGATTGCTTGACTCTCAAGGAACATACCATTGACTCAAAGATTCATGTAACAATATTTCGTGCTTTGCAATGCATCACGCGAGGTCGCTCGCACCCAGCTCACACATAGGCCTCCGCGGCACGCAGCTTGCATCGTTCACCCACATGTCCCCAATCCATTGACAGTGACCTTATCCATAGCCGAAAGTCAAGTGCATATCCATAAATCCTACAACAACATGTATGCCATACAAGTGGTCCCTGTGCGTACTAGTACAATCCAATCCAGCGCCGAATCCATCCTCTACTCGCTGTCGAAGACCAAGCAGCGAACCTCGATGGACTGCCTCTGGGGTGCCTCCTTGGCGCTCGTGGCATCCAGGAACGCGGTATGCGGGGTGAGCCTCGCCTTGCTCTCGTCCGAGTCGAAGCACTTGATCAAGATGACCTCCTCGGGCGTCTGGTTCCCGAGGTAATACCACTTGTGCTCGGGGTTGTACTTGACGCTGAACGTGTAGCCCTCGCGGTCGCGGTACAGGTGGCGCGTCGAGACGAGGTCGTCGGGGTTCAGCGAGCGCCAGTCGGCGACCGCGAGCGGGTGGTGCGCGACGGGGTTCTCGATCGGGCGCCAGACGTTGATGATGCGCACGCGCGACTTGAGCAGCCGGTCCGCCTCGTCGCCCATGTGGTGCCGCACGCGGTTGAAGCCTGCCTGGTAGGTCTGGTCGACGTGCACACGCGTCTGGAAATCCCACTTAGCTTGGGAGCCCCTTTGCGCGATGGGTCAGGCACTTACCACAGGTCCACGAGTCTGGTCGCTGCTGGCCCCGTCGGGAGTTGGGCGTCTGGAACGGTACACTCAGCATTCTTGCGCAAACATTGGTATCATTGCTACGGACGAACCTAATGGTATGGTCGAAGATGAAGATGCGCTTCGCGCCAGTCTCCCTCTTCAGCAGGTCCTCCACCTCCTTATAATAGCTCGACGTGATCGCGTCCTCGTCGACGAACTTCTTCTCCTCGCTGACGTGCTTCACGAACTGGAAGCCCGAGGTGTCGAGCGACACGGTCTGCTCCTTCCCGCGGATGTCGTGCACGACGGCATCGTGCGCCTCGGGGACGATGTTCGTCTGCGGGCCGTCGTCGCGCTTGTACGTGTAGTTGTACGGGATCTCGTCCGACGGCTTGTAGTAGTTGAGCGTCGTCTGCACGTCGTGCGGGGAGAGCACTGCTGCGGTGGCCATTGCGGATACGAGTGCGAGAGGTGTGTGATGCGGTGTGCGCCGGTACGTAGGTTACGAGAATACTCGGACGTCGGGGACCACACCCTTGCGAACTTATATACCGCAGCGCATATATCTGTATCTTCGCAGCTTCCGCTGACCAACGATGACGAACGCCAGGCTTAGGGAGAGGGCCTTTGTAAGACGTGTCTATCGTCGTCTGCAGCCTCTGTGCGCGGCGGCACCCCAGACACGGCGCGGGCGCGGGGACACGTCAAACATCCCGGCTGTGATTCGGCGCTCTTTCTTGGCTCGTATACCTGCGCGGATGCATAAGCAGCGGCTCAGGCGAGAGGCAGGAATAGGATGGTGCAGAATGGGAGGGGTGCGCAGCGCAGAGCACGATGTGGCCGGGGGCCCCGCATGCCATGTCGCGCCATCCTTGGGTCACCTTGCGTGTCTCCGCGCGGGTATCGCAAGGCGTATGTTTTTGGAGACTCGCGCGAAGATATGTCAATGTTATCACCGAGGTGTGTAGTCACGGTCGGTCTGGCTGCCGTAGTGCTCGTGATAGTGGGCAGTGCGGCGTTAGCGTTTAGGTGCTGGCGGAAGCAGATGCATGCACATATGTGTGCGCTTCGGTTTGCTCGATCGCTGATTCATGCATCATGCCCTGGTCCAGTCCTCCCCAGACTGAGGTGCAGCCGTTGTCGCAATGGTGTGCGCTGGATGAGTCGATAGTGGTATTACGAGAAGTGCATACTTTACAAAGGATATGGATTACGGTCGGGCCTGCCAGTGAACGTACATGTATCAGTACACTGTCAGGGTCTGCAAGGCTGGATGGCCAAGCATTGAACAAGGCATGTTACAGAATATCGGTACAGAGCCATTAAACAAGGATCACTAGAGATCAACTAGAACCGAAGTGGTCAGTGGAAGTGAAGAATGAGTCTCGAGGTCTCGCCACGTACATTAAGCTTGGCTTTCGGGCGGACTATTGCTGGATGCCTCTCCCAGCTCTTCGGCCTTCTTAATTACATCCCGCATCTCGTGCGACTCTACGTCGATATACACCTAAAATAAACGGCCGGCATCAGTCACACCATTCCCATACACCACCCGCTGCGGCGCTGACATACCTCTGGTCGCACTCTCGAATTGCTGAAGGATACAATGTGGTCTGCTTGCTGACATTAGCATCAGCGACAAGAATCGACTCGAAGCCAGAACCATGGCTCGTCGTGCGGCTCACCGGAGTATCGGGCATGCAGTTGACTGCCGATTTCCGGACGTGCACCGGGCTTTTATGCTCGGATTCAGACGATGAGAGGCGCCATTCTCTGCGCGAGTTGAGACTGGAGAGGAGGGAGTTGCTGTACAATTTGGAGAGGGGGAAGTTGAAGGCGAGGTGGCTATGAGGCACAATATCAGCTCAAAGCATTTCGTGAGTTCGTGGCGCCTGTAGTTGCTTACAGGCCTGAAGACTGATTATACAAATCAGCCTAAGATACCCTACACAAGCATATGGAGGGACAGAACTTACACTGCCAAGAAAAAGTCCCAAGTCGATAATCGCCCAGATCGACGTCACCAAACCTGTCTGCACTGTAACTAAGTGTGCGGAAAATAAATCATCAGAATATATCTACTCATATTGAAAGTCTGCTCACTTCGAATTATCCTATCAAGGACATCATCGGACCCTCTAAATCCAGTCTTATGTTGCCGCTATGAAAAGCATAAGCACAACGCCGAGACTGAAGCACTACGTCAGTATAGCCAGCACACACCAGGTACCAAACAAGAATAGCCGTAATCGTTGAATCGACGAGGGCAGAGGTCGCAAGCCATACGATCACAGACACCTTGAACTTCTGGAATTCTAGCCAGTTTGGCACGATGCCGATGGCAATTGATGTTGCAATGCCCCCGACTACACCAAATCGTAGAGTGAGCCTTCAGAGCAAAAGGTTAAATCAGGGCGGGAGACCTACGGCCGGCGACAATAGACCCCGTAACGAGCAGACATACGACCCATGTGCGGCCGGTCAGGACCTTGACGCGCCAACAAAAGAAGAGCTGGACCATGGTGCTGATGATTGCCTAGACATGCCATCGTTACATACGCAAACTAAAAATCTGGGGACATTTGTACATACGGTCATAGCAGGGTCTGGTGGCCGATTTCGACTTGGATTAGCACAGCGTTGCGATGAAAGAAATATTTTATCATGCTCACCAGTTGCAAACACTGAAATATGCACATCAGCTACAAGCGTGGAACGAGCACCATGTCCGACTCACCCCAGTTCGCCGTTGTGATCGCGGCTGGATTGTCTAGGGAAAACAGAAATAGATTGATAGAGTCCGGTGTAGGGGAGAAGTGGAAGGTCCTTACTGAAATTGTTCACCAGAGAGTTATACATGAATTCAACGTCGAAGACCGTATTCGCCGTGTCGGCGACAAATATGACCAATATCTGAGCATCGAAATTCCACCAGTCTCAGCGACAAGTTCATCATAACATTCTTCGATCACGTACGAATATCTTTATCCACAGTCTGTCCCTGTGAGTAATGCATCTGTATAGTCCAGGTAAAATGGGTGGGCAAGACGTACTGTCTGAACGAAGTGATGTAGAAGTACGTCTGCGTGATCGATATCCCATACAAGATGAGGTTCAGCATCGTGCCTACGAGCATCGGCCCATGTCTATCCAAGACTCTCTCATCAGCGCCCACAATCAGCATAGAAGAGATCGCAAACAAAACCAACTCACACAAGCTTCGCAATCGACACAGCACCAGCATTACTGGCGCGGTCGAGCACTGGCATACCTGCGTACCCAAAGCCGACGACAGGGAAAGAAGACGCACTCCCTGATCCAGCTCACCCCATCTCTCTTTATCAAACCAGCGTCTTCAGAAGCCGGTGGACGCCAGTCCGACCATGCAAAGCCATACCTCCGATTCAAGCTAAAGCCCGCGCGGCGCTCTGCACGCCGATATGTCCTGACCAGCATTCGATGGCTGCAGTCAGCGCGATTCATGCCTCGAATTCAATAGAAATGTGTGAGGCGTGGCGCAGGAGGCGAAGAGAGGAGCACGGCGATGCTTGCTGCTCGATGCAGGCGGCAAGCATTCAGTCTGGTGTTTGGCGTCTGGCGCCGTTGAACTCAGCTCGAAGCTGATTGGGTCCGAAGCTGATTGGAGGTTGTTTGAAGAGACGCTCGTTACGTACACTCTCGGTGCCGAACCCCAGAGATCGCCGCGGCCGCGATATTCAAGTTGGAGCAGTGCGTTTCCATGCATGAGACCTGTCATGCAGACGCGAGCAAAGTGGGAAAGGATCGGATAGCTCGCGGTGCCCCCACCAGGGCGCACTACTTTCCGTTAGTACGAGTACATACAGCGAGGTATCGGAATCTGCTAGCATGTAAATGTCACCGCCAGAGCCTGGAGTACACCAAAATTCGAGGGTCAGGATAGGACAATTCAGTGAATATAGTCAAGACCTCACCACTCACATCAAACTTGATTTTCAGGGTGACTGGTGGCGGACTCATCTCCCAACTCTCCGGTCTTCCGGTCGATGTCCCGCATTTCATGGGATTCTATGTTAACATAAACCTAGATAAAAAGTCAGCCACCACAGACACAGCAATGGCCGTCCTAGCTTACCTCAGGTCGCACCCTTCGGGTCGAGCCGCTGAAGACTCCGATTTGGTCTCCTGGCTGATGTTGGTATCAGCGATAAGAATTGACGACAGTACGTGTGCTAGTGCTCAGCACGCGAGAAGCTTACCGGAGCATTCGAGACGTAGTTGACCACCACTTTGCTGCCTTGACAAGCACCCTTGTGCTGGGACTCGGGCAATACGCGGCCGCGATGTCGCGCGTTCAGGCTAGATAAGAGTGAGTTGCTGTACAGCTTGGAGAGGGGGAAATTAAATGCGAGGTGGCTGAAGGAGACACGTGTGATCAGCTCCGCGGATTTCGTGCATGCGCAATCGCACACGCTTACAAGCCTGCAGGCTGATCAAACATATCAGCTGGAAACCCGTGCGAAGACAGGCAAGAAGGCTTACACTGCCGAGGAAGAGGCCCAGATCAATAACGGCCCAGATCGAGGTTACTAGACCTGTCTGTACCGTGACTAGTTTCGCTAAGAATAAGTGTCTAAAGCGCGCAATTGTTACGATCACACTGACTTCGAATGATCCTATTGAGAACATTGTTCGACCCGTTGAACCCGGTTTTTTGCTGCCGCTGCCAGAAGCGTGAGCACAATAGGACTATCAGTACGTTGTTGATATCAGGAACACATACCAGAGACCACACAAGGATACCCGTGATCGTCGTATCGACGAGCGCGGAAGTCGCAAGCCATACGATCACAGACACCTTGAACTTCTGAAACTCCAGCCAGTTTGGCACGATACCGATTGCGACCGCTGTGGCGATGCCTCCCACTGCAGCAGATGCAGGAAAATGAGCATAAAGCGCCTTGGTTGGGTTCCAGGATGCATACACGCTACATGGGAAAATTGAAGATTGGGTACTTACGACCGGCGATGAACGACCCTGCGACGAGAAGGCACACAATCCATGTGCTTCCAGTCAGAATGTGAGCATGCCAACAGAAGAAAAGCTGGACCATGGTGCTGATGATAGCCTGGATAAATGACGGTCATAAACTTGAAGTAATATATCCAGTCTCAGGGGACACATACGGTGATAGCAGGGTCTAGTTAGGAGTCGGTCTTGGGTCAGCAGTGAGAACGTAAGTGGCTATCGCTCTCACCGGTGGCAAACACTGCAATGTAGATGTTAGCTGTGCACGAGAAATATGTGCCGTGATCAACTCACCCCAATTTGCAGTCATTATAGCTGTCGGATTGTCTGGAATGCAAGACACATTAACTTGGCTTGTAAAGCCGGAACGAAAGGTAGATGCTCCTTACTGAAATTGTTTACAAGGGACTCATACATAAATTCAACATCAAAGATTGTGTTCGCGGTGTCGGCGATGAAGATGACCAATATCTGAGCACCGAGCCGTCGTCAAGCACACAGAGAGGGTGTAATTCTGGGAACGTACGAATAATTTAATCCATAACTTGTCCCTGGACCCGGTGTATTAGCTGAGTCTGATGGGCATCAACGGAGGGAGGCGTACTCTTTAAACGAGGCAATGTAGAAGTATGTCTGCGCGATCGAAATCCCGTACAAGATGAGGTTCAGCATAGTCCCAATGAGTATAGGCCCATGTCTGCCCGAGACCCTCTCATCAGCGTCCACAGTCACTGCAGCGAGAAGTGTCAGCCTGAAATCAAAAATGAACTCACACAATCTTCGCAATCGGCTCAGCAGCTGCAGCACGATGTCCGAGTCGGTCATGAAGAGACATCTGCGCGTATCGGACGAGGGTACAGGTGGATATTCCGACCCAGCCCAATTCCGTTCCTTTTAACCACAGCTTGGAGCAGCTCGAATCCCAACAGAGCAACCCAATACCTTATCTTTTTTTACCAGTTGTTCACGGGGGCGACCCAGTGATTGATAGCATGGCCTTTGAACAGGAAACCCACTACTACTATGAGAGCCTGTTATGATCAGTCCATGGTTTTTCACACCAGAGCTGTTCGCGGAGATGAAACTCACAAGTTGAGAACAGTTCCGCGAATCAAGTTGCACGCTGCCAGCACTGGCACGGAGACGTTGATCTCAAGCAGGGTCCAGCCTCGATTTCGATTTCGAAACAATGGTGAGGACACGCGCGGGCACATGCGTGCACACACCACGGGGTGCGAAACGGAAATTGCGATGGGCATATGTGCGGTCTGATGTTTGCAATTCGAGGAGCAACTAAGCTAGTCCTCAGCATTGTTCACGTCCAAGAGACACCCGGCGCTACCCGAGCTGCCCGGGCGGCGCGACGCGTCGGCTTTGGCGCCAGAGCGCGTGCCAGTGCCACGATGTTGGATTCTCTGATACATCAGCAAATTTGCAGATTCTTGACAATGGTCTATATGGCCATATATGATCAACCCGTAATGCATGTAATGCTATCATGCAAAGCCCCCTGATGATAAGGTCGCACGCGCTTCGGGACTTTTCGTCAGGTTAGACAAAGACATGGCATAACGGGTCCAAAAACAAGTATTGGCAAGAGCACGTTTTCAAGCCGCATTCCTATCGTGTTTGTCAAAAACTCCCAGTGGCGTGGCTCCGAGTCGATCTGTGTTCGAGAATCAGGCCTTCAGCTTAAGTCAGGTCCCGTCATCATGATGCGAAGTCATGCAAAGGACAGTGGTATCTATACAGCGCATGCGATCTATCCATTCCCACATCTGACCACCCGCCTCCCAGGAGACCAACGTTGCAAGCGGATTGCTTCTTTGTCTGCCATGGAATAGGGCAGATCTTTTCAGACATACGCGCGTCGTTCATCATTGATCAAAACATTCGATAGGAACAATCTGACGCAAGCGATGTGGGGAAGCATCAGGCAGCTCGCGCTGCGTCCAATTCTTTGTGGGTACAAGTACATACAGCGAAAATGCTGTCGGTATCTGCTAGCACATGTCCGCCAGGGTAGGACCTATAAATCTTGAAGGGTCACTGGGGCTTGGAATCCACTAAAACTCGAAGATCAGAATGGGTAAAGTCTCCAAGAACGTAACGTCAATATCTCACCACGCGCCTCAAACTTGGTTCTCAGGGTGAGTGTTAGCATGCGCATCTCCCAGGTCTCCAGCCTTCCTGATAGAGTCCCACACCTTGTGCGACTCTATATCGATATATACCTAAAATCAAATCAGCCACGGCAACCGCAAGGCCAATATCCGCCCTTGCATACCTCAGGTTGCACTCTCGGCCTAGTGAAGCCCCCAACGTGGTCTCCTGGCTAACATTCGATCCAGGAGTTAGAATTGACGACAATGTGGCATGACGAGCAGGATGCTCACTGCGTTACTCGAGGTGTACTCGCTCGACGACTTGGCAACGTAGACGGTGTTCATATACTGAGGCTCGGGCGCCGAGCGGCGGCAGGTGTGTCGCGCGTTCAGGCTGGACAAGAGGGAGTTGCTGTACAGCTTGGCGAGGGGAAAGTTGAAGGCGAGGTGGCTACGCAACGCGTCCAAATTCAGCTCCACTCATCTCGCATTTTAACAGGTTGGCATGCTTACAAGCCTGACGGCTGATCAAATACATCAGTCAAAAGTCAATCGTGGAGGTACACGGGAAGGCTTACGCTACCGAGAAACAAGCCTAAATCAACAATGGCCCAGACCGATGTCACCAGACCCGTCTGCACCGTGACTAGTCGCACCAAGAATAAGTAAGCACATAAACCGCACATTTCCAACGGCTGCACTCACTTCGAATGATCCTGTTGAGAACATCGTCTGACCCGCTGAACCCGGTCTTATGATGCCGCTACTCCGAAGCATGAGCACAACAGTATTGCAGCGTATCGTCGCGATCGGTAGAGCTTACTAGATACCACACGAGGATCGCCGAGATCGTCGAATCAACCAGCGCAGACGTCGCGAGCCACACGATCACAGGAATCTCGAACTTCTGGAACTCCAGCCACTTCGGCACGATGCCAATGGCGATTGATGTTGCGATGCCCCCTACTGCGACCAGCGCGTGCTATGAGCTCTCCGTGCGAGAAGTGGAGGTCAGGTCAGAAGACTCACGGCCGGCGACGATCGACCCTATGACGAGGATACACACGATCCATGTGCGGCCGGTCAGCACTTTGATGCGCCAGCAGAAGAAGAGCTGGACCATGGTGCTGACGATGACCTGAATGGATGAATAAATATCCGTCAAACCCGGAAACGTATAGACGCGAGAAGCACATACGGTCATAGCAGGGTCTGGTGAGGGATCCAATTGAGGTCACTATGCTCAGGCTATGACAGCGCAGATTAACATTGCTCTCACCAGTCGCAAACACTGCAATTCACGCGTCAGCTCTGCGCACGGGATACACGAAACATCCGACTTGCCCCAATTTGCCCTCATTATAGCGGCCGGATGATCTAGAACGCAAAGAGGTATCGAGTTGAACATAGAGAATATAAGACGAAACAATGCTCCTTACTGAAATTATTCACGAGCGACTCGTATATGAACTCGATATCAAAAATCGTATTCGCAGTGTCGGCGACGAAGATGACCAGTATCTGAGCACCAACAGAGTATGAGCATGAGTGCGTCGTCATTCGTTCACTTTGACGAGGGCGTATCCCGCCAACATACGAATATCTTTATCCACAGCTTATCCCTGGATCGGACGTAGTGCATCAGCCATTTCGCATACATCGACACTCAAAACAGGCAAAACATACTGCTTGAACGAAGTGACATAGATATACGTCTGCGTGATCGATATCCCATACAAAATAAGATTCAGCATCGTCCCGAGGAGTATAGGCCCATGTCTATCCAAAACCCTCTCATCAGCACTGCAGCAGGACACATGAAAACCAAGCCAACTCACACAAGCTTAACGATCGGCGGATTACTACGGGCGCGACAGCGCATGCTGTATCCACGTACCGGACGGGACAAGGAAACAGAAGAGAAAAAGAGAGAAAAGGTGGCCGTACGTGTACGCTACCCGACCCAGCTGGGCTCCCTTTAACCGACGCCTGGCACATCTGATAGCTCAACTTCAGCCTAACAAAGCAACCCAATACTGTTCTTTTCGACCAACTCTTCGTCAAGGCGACGACGGTTTACCCGACAAACAGTTCGGGAATCCGATGATAGATGGCAAGGATCTCTGAACAGCAAATCCGTTACTGGTACAAGCGCACACTCTGCTAAAATCAGTCAGTTTTCTTCCATACGAGAGGTGTTTGCGTTGACGGTTACTCACGAGCTCTGGAATCCTGCGAATCGAGTCGCAATCCGGCCAGCACGGTGACTCGAGGCAACGCTGGCTATCGGATGATCACATTCCAACAGAAGTCTACGACCATGCACGAGACTGTCCATGCCACAGGGCAGAAGAGGAGAACCCAACGAACATCGATGTCCATTCTGGTGTTGGTATGGTTCACATTCAATGGAACGCGGCTACTAGTAGCGCTAGCGTTGGTTGCATGCAGGAAGAGACGCCCATTTACGTATTCGCAAAACGTGGACTTTGGCGCGCGTCTCCGCCACGGTGTCGGATCCCCCCAGAACGGATGCAAACATCGTCAAGTACTCGTACATCCTTAACCAAAATGAACAGTCCGCAACCGCCGTCACGTCGCTAGCATAGCGACACGTCTTTTAGCTGTATTTCTATCATGTTCCTCACAAAATCTGTGACCTTGATGAGGCTTCCGAGTATCAAGGGGCAGCATGAAGGTAGTCGCATCCACGGATCCTTGGCGTGTCATGCAAACGCACGCAAAGGGCGATAGAAGCGGACAGCTTGGGGTCTGTCCATCCCTACGTCGGTCCTGATTCACCATCTGCCAGCTAGCAGACCAACGCCATCACTCGGGTGCTTCTTTGCATATCATGGGATAGGATCCGACAGATCTTAACGGGCATAAGTTGGACACATGTCGTCTAGAACCATGAACCTCGCTTCATCAGTGCGTCTAAGAGATTCCCGGCTTGTGACACGACTGACATATTCTTGCATACGAGCTCGGCGGATCTTGTTCACGAATCAATGCTTCAGCGGGCGTCGCAAATTATGAGAATTCTAAAGGGGTCTGCCACCGTGATGGCCGCTACTTGACATGAAATAACGTCAGAAAACATGGGCAAATGGTCATGATATGCACGTGTCTAATAAAACAACAGTCCGGCTGGGATAAGACGCCACGAAATGCATGAGGGGTGTCGCGTGCGGCGGCAAATCCGAGCTGCGCTCTGTATTGAACGAAATAATTATGCGCCTCGCGTGGGGGGTTTGATCATTGAAATTGGTCGTGAAGCGCGGGCGGTACTTGTCAGTTTTTTGTCACCGACTTTGCCATCAGCGTTGATCATTTCATGTGACTCGACATCGATGTAAACCTGCAAAGTGAAAAGGGTAAGCGATTGGTACGCAGTTGAGGACACACCACTGACCTCTGGTCTCACGCCGCTGCCAAACGTGACGACGTCGGGCTGAATTAAAGATATTGTAGCTTTGATGGAGTGCGAAGGGAACGGAAGACCCACCTTTCTGCTGCCCATGGTACTTTCATCGCTAACGTCTAAGCCTGAGTGCTTCCAGCCAGAGCGAGAATTCAGCGTCGAAAGCAGGGAATTGCTGTACAGTTTAGACAGAGGGAAGTTGAAGATGAGGTGGCTGATAAACGCGGTTCAGCAACGCCCAAACCGTCCATAATACTGATAAACCACTCACGTTCCCGTCGTCTTTGTCACAAGAACGTACCTGGTCAGTGTCTGAACGGAACAAGCATCAGTATGCGACACTTACGATGCCAAGATAAACACCCAGATCCACAATTGCCCATATGGAGGTGACCAAACCTGTCTGAACCGTCACTGCAGCCCATGTCGTTAACAATACCCAGTGAGTTATAGGGTTCATACTGACATCGGATGATCTTGTCGAGAAGGTCGTCAGACCCCTTGAATCCCTTCTTCTGGTGTCGCTAGAAGGTCGTTAGCGAAGATTATGGGTTTTGGCAAGCGTCTTACAAGGTGCCAAACTAGAATGACGGTGATGGTGCTGTCGACAAGGGCGGAGACAGTCAACCAGACGATGACCGGTATCTTGAACTTCTGGAATTCAGTCCATATTGGCACAATACCGATGGCGATCGAAGTTGCAATTCCTCCGACTAAAGATGGAGCTTAGTAGTGATCAAAGCACGAGGCGTAGATGCTGACGGCAAGAGATGATTGAGCCCACGACGATCCCCGCGACGGCGATGTTATTGTTGGTAAGAACCTTGACACGCCATGCAAAAAATAGCTGAACGATAGTCCCGATGATAGACTAGAAAACGACATCAGATGAGGCACAGAATAGGTCAGAGCCGACGTACCGTCATGGCAGGGTCTGGGCGCATTGGTCACGTTTAACATTACGCAAATCAATGAAAAAAAACCACCGCACCAGTAGCGAAGACTGTCGAGAACAATGGTCAATTAGCGTGAGCGACGTATGACGCACGTATGTACTCACCCCAGTTGGCCTGTTGGATAGCTGCGGGATCATCTGAGCGAAGTATGACCGGGTTACTTGCCGTGGACATACGGACGAGGGCGGACTACGTACTATAATGGTTGACGAGGGAATTATAAGTGTACTCAATGTCGAAGACACTGTTCATCGTGTCGGCAACGAAAAGAAGCAATATCTGGAGAACGGTAAGGACCCTCAGTGGTACTCGAGGCTCAGGCACGTACGACAAGCTTCATCCATAGCCGGTCTCTGTAGGACGTAAGTTAGAGAAAGCCAGGTTACAAGCAGACGAAACGCGTACTTCTTGTAAGTCGTTAAATATATCCAGGTCTGGGCGATCGAGATTCCGTAGAGGATGATATTGAGGACGGTTCCAATGAAGATAGGCCCGTGGCTGATTCGAAGTAAGTAGCAGGTTCAAATGTGAAGAAATGTCAGGCGATGGTACTCACGCGACCTTTGCGAAGTTGAAGGACGGATCAGCCATGAGGAAATGCGTGAGGAGGAAGAGTGGAGGTGGAGGCGGGCCATGACTCGCGAACGGTAGGGATTATATGAGGGGTATTGGCATGCATATGGACGGAGGACAGATGTCAAAGGTTGGAAAGAAGGCGTTTTGGCGCGCTGGATCGAAGCTCCGAAGACGCGGATGGAGTAGAAATGCACGCACAGGAATGCGTCGCTTATCTTATCAGCTCTCTTCTGCCTGGCATCCATGTCCGCCGACACTAGCTCCCGCATCTTGGTCGTCTCTTCTTCACTCGAACATGCAAGAACCGTGGTCAGACGTATGTTTCCCTCCTCCGTCCCCATGTCCCTCGTTTCTGACGCTCCTCTCAGGCATCAAACTGTTTGTCGACACAGATGATCACGTCGACCTCCCCTCGAGCAACCCGATACCCTGGACGATTGCAAACAAATACTACACAGCCGACGTCCACTTCCACCTCGCGGAGTTCCAGCACTGGGACCCGCAATCGGTACAGAGTGTACCGGCGGTGATCTATGTGTGGCAGCGAGGCGATGTAAGTCTCTGCGTTCGAGATCTGTGAGGGTGTTCGGGTTCTGACGGAAAGGCAGCCATATGCAGATCATGTCCTGTCACTTGCACGGCATGTTTCTGACGATGGGCCAGAAGTGACACTGGCGATTGCGGTCGGGGCACAGGCGGGACATGCCGAGGATCCTCCCGAGGGTCCTGACCAGTTTCTGGCAGAACATGGCTTCGAGTACATCGATGCAGAACGCGACTCGTCCCAATCCGGACACGCGAGCGAGGACGAGGACACAGATCGGCCAGCGGAGACCGTCCAGGGCCTCTCGCGGGTCGTCGACGCACTCAGCACCGTCATGTGGCCGTCCATGGTCCGCAAGCAGTCCTCCGCAAAGCGCGCCAGCCAGATGCCCATGCTCTTCGACGTCCTTCCGGAAGAGGATGGACTCGCGTCCCTCCTCACCGCAGATGCCGCCGACCAGGGTGTGCCGCTCTCCCGAGCTACTCGCATGAGCCGCGAGATGGCCGAGCTCGAGCGCTGGCTCGTCGAGACTGAGGAAATCCACGAGCTCGAAGAACAAGAGCTCGAGGGACGCGAGGTCGAGGAACCCGAGCAGATGCACGACCCTCAGACAGATCCCTGGAGAACGACAGACCTTCCCCACATCCGTTCCTCCAGCTCCACTACTCAACACGGCTTCGACGACGACTTTTCTGAGTTCGTCTCCGCTCCAGCACCCCATTCACCCCTCCCTTCCTCGACCTTCCTTGCCGCCCCACGACTAGTCCCCGCACACACTGGCTCTTCCTGGCAATCCCTCCACTCCAAGTCCGACCTCGACCCCGACTTTGACGTCGACCGCGAACCTGAAGAGCTAGGCTACGAGACTCTGGATGACCATTTCTTCACTCACCACGCCCCTTCCGGCAGTCTTCCTAGATCCGCCAAGGCTCGTTTCCCTCCATTTGGTTTCCCGGATGAGCCGGACTTCGATGCCCCTTTTGACCTTGCTAAAATATTGAGCACGCTCCAGCACGTGCGGGAGGGTGTGTCTGGTATTGAGGACGAAGATGCCCGGCGGGCATATTCGGCTAGGATCGCTTCTAACATCGTGCTTCATAACATGAAGGACGAACAGGATACCCACGCAGAGGCGTCTGGGGCCGAGCCCAAGGATGCTTAATCTCACCACAATGTAGACTATCCACTATGCAATTGATAATGCAATGACGCGTAACATGGTACTACACAGTGCTCACAGGATACTTCAAATACACTGTGGGTCATGAGTTAACAGTGAATTTTGAGAAATAGGGTGAGCAAAGTACTAACAATTTCATTACGTTTCTTCTGCCTCTTCCGTTGCCTTGCCGGTCTCATCCCTGATCCCTTCTTCTGCAAAGCTCAAAATCCCGCCCATGTCCAGCACCCGCACCGCATTCTCAGCCTCCGGAATCGACATGCTTCCCAGCACCTTATTGACTTTCACGAGCTCGCCAGTCTTCAGTGCGTCCTGCAGGGCCGGCGACAGGGTGTTGAAAAGGTCCCACCGCATCTGCAGCGCCTTGCGCACTTCCTCGATATCCATACCCTCAGTGCCCGGCCCTTCAAGAACAAGGTTCTCCGGTGGTGGGCCATCGGGGACATTGAACGTGATTGTGGTGTCGGGGTTTTCCGCGACAAGCTGGATTTGCTCCTGTCCCGCAGCCTCCTCCTGCTTGGTGATCTCAACACGGCGGCAGACGTGTGCGTAGGTATCCTCGACGTCCTTGCGGAAGATCGCATGGGCGGCCTGACCGCCTTGGATCATCCTGTTACATAGACTTTAAGAATCCCAGTCAGCCATCGATGATAGTCGGTTCTCGTACCTTTGGAAGAAAAGCCTGAGACCGTCCTTCCCAAGTTTGTCACCATACTGCAACAGCAGACTCTGATGCACCGCCTGCTTCGCGAGCTTCGAGTCCCCATTGTTCTGCGCCGTGAACGCAGCCACGAGAAGCGCATCCGACGCGCCCGGCACGACGACCTCGCGGTGGTTCTGGATGAAATGCCACGACTTCTCGAAGTCCCACAGCGGCAGGCGCGCGAACTCTTCAAGCGACGGCGTCATCTCGGGCAGCTCATCGAGCTCATCCTCAGCAGACGCCGCTGCGGCCTTCGAGCTCGAGGCTGCTGCGGATGCGAGGATGGCCGCGTCCTGGGCCGCGGATACACCGCTGGTGTTGAGCACTTCGATTTCTTTGTGCGTGGACTTTGCCTTGTGCTTGCCAATGACAGGTTCAGGAGCGGGCTTCGGCGGGATATACTGTCGTCCAGCCAATGAGCTACCCCATCGGACCAAATTATCCGCAGCGCACGCACCTTGCTCTCGAAGCCCTCATGCAGATCCTCCGACGTAATATGCTTCGCCTTCTCCTTCAACAGCTCCTCCATCTCCCTCCGCCTCTCCTCCGTCACCTCGCCCAGCTTGCCCACATGGAACTTCACGCCGTCCGCGAGCAGCGCACCCAGCTTCGCGCCGTCCTTGTCGTCGCCGGCCTTGCCGCGCGCCTCCGCCGCGACCGCCTCGAGCAGCTTGAGCACCATCTCGTCGTACGGCACGGGCGTCGGCGCGTTCGTGGGCGGCGCGTCGGGCGAGGGCGCCGTGCGCAGCCGCTCGACCTCCGCGGAGAAGCGCGCGGGCGCGGACGCGTCGCCCGCGTCGGCGAGCGCGGCCTGCAGCGCGAGCAGCCGCGCGAGCAGCACGCCGTTGCAGGAGATCTCGGCGTCGAGCTCCGCGATGCGGTGGTTGCGCGCCTCGCGCTTTTCGTGGATGTCGCGCTGCTTCCAGCTGCGCATGCGCCGTCAGTGGTCAGTGCGGGTGCTGCGCGAACGGTCGGGGCGGGGACGTACCGGATGAGAGACTTCTTGTCGACGTTCGGATGCCCCTCGATGTCCGAATCGTCTGAGAGCTGGACGAAGGGGAGAAGTTAGCGTGTGTGCGCAGGTGTGGCCCGCAGGCGTACCTCGAGCTGATCCCACTTGGAGTAGTTCAGCGGCATGTTCGTAGTATCACGATCCGGTCGAAGAATCTAATGAAAGGAGGGTGGTCGATTTGGCGATCTATACGTGTCCTTGGTGAAGAAAGGCGGGTTGAGGATTGCGGTGGAGGGTATCGGTGCCAGAAACCAAAGACACCAATATTCGTGGTAAGTAGTATCGGGCCTGCGATCGGCATCGTGCTCGAACACTCTAGAACTTACTTACCAACTTGGATCTTACTCGGGTCCTTGCTTTGTTTTGAATTTACTTACGGCAAGCTAGATCGGATGTTATCATCAGTCGTGGTCTTTCTAGATCTCGTCCGGGGTGGGAGTCTGTACGACTCTGTAAGGTCTATGTTATATTGTTGACCCGTTGTAGACGCCTTTATTTATCGTTTCTATGCTACAGGACGATAGGGGCGGCTATCAATATAGTCAAGCCTAGAGAAGTCTTTTCTATAGCCCTCAGATACCCCTTCCACATATACCGCAGCGGCATCTCCGCAGACGATGCTGCGGCTGAAACGCAGAAGTATGGCCGTCATGACCGAGACTCTTTAAAAAGGATTCGGAACCAGCGCGCATCGAAAACCTAAATCCTATCGAGTTGTTGGATAGTGCCGTAGCCTACCTGTGTCCATTCAGTCGCTTGACAAGCTACTGTAACATCCACCTGTCGCGGAGGGAATCAGACCATAGCCACCCCCAGCTCCCCCCCGGCAATTAATCACATCCTGACGCCCAGATCAGCGCGAAGGATGCAAAGATCACGACATACATTGACTAGAGCCGCCGCGGCGCGCGCCCCCCACAGAACATCAGACCTGCCACGTAGAATTCTGTGCCCATCGCGCAAAGAAGGCGGGTTTAGTCTGCGAAGCTCCTCGCTCGACATTCGGCATCACGGACGTTTCCATCGCCCAAGGCGGGTGGCGCATGCCGCAGACGCTTCGCTGCAGCTGACGAGGCGCGAGATGTCCGTGCCGGCACCCTTGATCTGGGAAGATGGAGATTATTGTCACGATTGACGTCGGAGACGTACACGATATGATAGGGACGGCGAAAAATAATATCGGGGGCCCGGATCAGTGTAAGGCCCGGTGCTGCATTGCACGGGCCTGCAAAGCCGCTGCAGTCGCATTTGAAGTCGTCAGGTGCGTTGGCTATATGGAGTGTCTGTATGTCGGGTCGAGCGCTGGAGTCATGCGATGGATGCCGGAAGAGGAGGTGACGTTATATGGTAAATGGAGAGAGAGCGGAAGGCCGTTGCGAGCACGTTTTCTGTTGCAAGGGGCCAGGAAAGGAAGGCAAGTTACAAGGGACGACGATTGATCGGACCCGGTGCCTGCCTTTGCATTTGTTACGTCGTGCCTGCTACAGCCTCCGCCACCGCACCCGCTGCAGTAAGTATGTACCCCACATTCCTCTGTCCTGGCCACCGACCATCCTCCGTTGTCTCCTCGCTGCGGTTAGAACATCGGAAGAGTGTCATGACAGGCAGTTGCGATGGGCGTGGGGGCGACAGCGGAAGGGGCTGAAACGACGAGGAAGGCGGGATCTGTGAATGCAATCTACCTCACGTGCCAATCAGACCAATACCGACAGGGTAGTTTGAATAAATTTACAAAACTCTCAGCGCCGCCCGCTGCCCATGAAAGTCTCTGTCGTAACCTGTCTCTGCCCACCCTCTCCTCCTCCTCGCAGGTCGGTGCCCTGCGCCCCGCGCCCCGTCCCCGCCCCGCCCGCTCGCCTGCGTGTGGTCGGCCGGCGCCTGATCGCGTGACATGCTCGCTCCATACCCCGTCCACCTTCGCGCGCGGGCCTCCTCGCAGCCTCCCAAGAACCCCGAAGCCCCGCAGCCGTCCAAGTCCCAGGGTTCCGAGCTACGAATCTCCCCGCTCGCTTCTCCCTCCCTCGCCGCTCTGACACCTGGCACGGACCCAGAATCACCTCTTCGACGCAAGGCGAGCCTATCACACTTCGCACCCCCGAGCCCCAAGGGCCTCGCCCGGCGCTTCCCCTTCCCGCGGAAGCGCACCGCCAGCCTCTCTAGCCCCGACGCGCCCCCGCAATCGCACCCGCATCCGGCCCCGCTCGATGCCCCGCACCCGCCGCCGCGCAACCCCGCACGCGCGCAGCAGCAGCGGCCGCACGCCGACCTGCCCAGTCGGCCGTCGACCTCGTCAGGCACGCCGGACACGAAACGGGCGCACGCGCACATCGCCGTGGCTTCTCCGGGCTATGCTGCTTCTCCACTCCCCGTGGGTACCCCAGCATTCTTGTATTTCAACATAAGTGCTGACCCTGATCTGGCGGCCTTCCTTTCTCTTTCGCTTCGGCCCTGCACCCATATCTGCTCGTGCGACCGTGCGGGTTTTTGTCTCTCCCTTCTTCCCCTCTCCATGCATATGCGCGATGCAGCCCTTCGCGGATTTCATGCCCCTGCGCCGGCGGAGCACAAAGCGCACCGTGCGGAAGGAAAAGGAGAAAGAGAAGGACAAGGAGCCTGTGGGCGCGGGCGTGGGCGTGACGAGCGTCGCGTCGGCGGGCAGCAGCACGAGCCCCAAGCCCGGGTCGTCCTCCTCGAGCTACATCGAGGAGGCGAAGAAGAACGCGAACTTCTCGACGGCGGACAGGGCGATCCTCGAGGAGCTCAAGCGCGGGATCACCGCGCGCGAGCAGCAGTTCGTCATGAAGGGCGGCAAGAAGCACCACTCGTTCCCCGCGAAGGACGCCCCGTATCCGCGCAACTACGAGCGGATTGTCATCGATCAGTGAGTCGCGCGCTCGCTTGATGGGCCTGTCGTGCTGTCGTCCGTGGCGGAGCTGATTCGCCCTGTGATGCGCAGCGATGTCTGGGAGACGATGATTTGCAAACAGATCTGCGGGAGCGTCACGTTCCATGTCTTCGATGCACCGCCCACAAAAGTGTGAGTGCTCGCGAGTCGTGTCGTCTGGTGTGTGCACACATGATCTGACGCGTGTTTTAGCCTTGATATTGGATGCGGTCGGTGGAGCTGTTGCATCGACTGCGTGTGTAGCTAACATGTGAATTAGGTTCCGGCAACTGGATTCTCGACTGCGCCAGGCAGTGGAGGGTGCGTGTTCCTTTGAATTTGTAGTGCCGAGTTCTGACATTTCGGGGTGCAGCAATGCGAATTTGTCGGCATCGATTTGATACCACTGCACCCTGACCTGTCGCATTTCTCGTCTGACCTGGGGTCACGGATTACATGGATGCAGGTCAACTGGTGCGCATAAATCTTCGACAGATGTGAACTCTTTCCTCATCATTCACACTCCCAGCCTCGAAGGCCTTCCTTTTCCCAATGAAGAGTTTGACTATGTGTAAGTTCATGCGCCACTGGGTCCGATGGCTGACTCTTAACGCTCATATGTTCTCAGACATATCAAGCGCATCGCCCACGGCATTCCCGAGGACAAAGTGCGTCAATAAATGCCGCGCTATGCTATCTCAATTGACATTTCGCCATAGTGGGATGCCTTGTTAGAGGAGATCACTCGAGTGATGAAACCTGGCGGCGCATTCGAGGTACGTTTTTTCGTGCTGACCGAAGTATCCCCTTCCAACGCGTCATACCCGATAGATGATCGAAGAAGACTTGTTCTTCCCTGGCTCCCATCCTGCGACACCACCATCTCGGCCACCCTCGCCTCTCTCGTATCTTCCCACTCCGCCGCACTCCAATGATGACCACAGCACGAAACGGACGATACCCCCAATAACCACCAGCAGCCTTTCCCCTCCGCAGCCTTCCGCATCCTTTACTAACTTATCAGCCTCGACATCAAGCAGCTCCCTCCCTCCCACCACACAGGCCCCCGCGACACCCGGGTCATCATCTACGTCGTTCTCACCCCCCGGCAATGGGTTGTCACCCGTTCCCCAGGGCGTGGAGGCATCGCCTACTAGAGCCGCGCCGTACGCCCCCTTCCTCATGCGTCCTGTGGCCAAAGCGCCTCAAAACCCGCGAGACCATTCTCTGTTGGAGTTCATATACAACGAAATGCACGCCGCGCGCTTCATTAATCTCAGCCCGCTATCACTGCTGTCAAACGCGCTCCCGCTCTATTTCAAAGGTAAGGGGATATCAATGGTCCACTCTTGGCGATGAATTGAATGATCCCGTTGTTGTCGCAGACGTGCGAACGCACGCGCCGATGATGTTCATGTTCCCCCCTCCATGTCAAAGCCGGGTCAGCCGGCGACTGGCCACTACTGCAAGCGAAATGGAGGCGGACAGCGATACGGAGGGCTCTGATGCGGACACTGACGCCGGCTCACATGACGAACGCGACACGCCCCGCCCCGGCCGCCCCGTGCTCTCACGGGCGTACACGGCGCCTCATGGGCACGCGCGGATGCCCTCACGGTCACGGCATAGAGCGTCTAAGGACAAGTCCGAGGGCGCAGAGTCGACCTGGGTTAACGGCAACCAGATACTGCGGCAGACGCAGTCGTACATCATGCTGGACGCATCGCGGCTGCCTGCCGTGTCGCCCAAGGCGGTCACGAGCACGACCGCAGTGAATGGGTCGACTCCCCAATCTCCGGTGGGCGCGGGGACACGACCGCACTCGCATTTCCTGTCGAATGGCACGCCAGCTTCGGCACACCGGCCCATAGCGTCGATGTCGAGTGTCCCCAGCGACGCTTCTTCTGCTTCCTCCGACGCAGTGGCGGCGGCGGCCGTTCGGGCTAACCGTCTGCCGAACAAGGAGCTGCATATCGACCTGAAGAGCCTGCATCTGCACCTGTCGACGCGCGTGACGGAGGTGGTTGCGTGTGCCGAGACAATGTGGGAGTGGGTGGTCGAGAGCCAGGAGCAGGAGCGGGACAGGATGCGGGAGAGGGATCTAGACAAGACAATGACGCCGCGGGATCTCGAGCGGCGGTCGTCATCGCTGGGGGATGTCGATGGACTGCGGCAGGAGATGTATGGGCTGTCGAGGTCGGACTTTGACGCGCTGCTGAGCCGGTTCGAATTGTGAGTGCTCGATCGCATTGGTTTCGTGGTGACACGTTCTGTCAGCACGAGGTGTACGGAGAACACACATCTGACCTGCGCGCTATTCGTGGCTGCTCTTCACAGGGACATGCACGACAGCATTGCGCTGGACACGTCGCTGGGAGAGTCGTTCAAGTGGCCGTTGCCGTCGATGGTCCGGACGGCCGAGCGCAAGGCGTTTGACGCAGCGTGCGCAAAGTGGGACGAGTACCAGGAGCAGAGACAGACACGTGCGAAGACGCATTCGGCGACGACGTCGGCGTCGCTTCCTCGAGGCCGGCCACGCGCGAGCGCAAGCGCAGGTGCGGGGAGCACGGAGGTCGGACAGGAGGTGCATCCGAGGCAGAGGCCGAGTCGAACGATCCGAGTGTTCTGCGGATGGAAGGAGTAGCGGAGCCAGGTCGGACATGAACGCGCATCGCATGGAATTCGAAGCCGTCGTCCATCTAGCCTGGCGCTGCCTGCCCCCAGTCGCCCAATCTGTCCCTGTCCTTTCCGGACCTTGTCGCTTTCCTATTCCTGTCGCCCAATCAGGCTACCCGCCCGCGTCACGCCCAATCACGCCTGTCTTCCCCGGCGTCCATCTACGCGCCCAGCCTCATCCATTCGCCCTCTCCTCGGCTCCCTCCTCCTGCTCTCTGTCCTCCTCGTCCTCCTTATCACTCCTGCCCTCGGTCCTTCCATGTCTCCAGATAATCTCGTCCGGATCTCACCCTCTTGTTCTGTTCCCCGTCTGCACTTCCATCACCTTTCACATCTCCGCTCACCCGTCTCCCACGCGTCCCGGCATGGATTAAGCTTTCGCGCTGAGCGAGCACCAGCTGATCACCGATTACACGCGGCGCGGTGTGTATGACAGTGTTATCGCCCACCCTAATACACAGCAGCACGGCCCCGACGGCGCTTGTCTCTGGTCCCCGAAACCCTGCCTTCTGCCCCCATTCGTACTCCTCACCTGCCTCCTCTGGCATCTTGCCGCATTCGGACGCGAACTCTATCGCTCTCTTCGGCAACTCTCGTCGCCGCGACGACTGGGCCCAGCGCGGCCATCTGGGGGTACTTGGTCTGCCACACGCAGCTTGCGCCCCGTCCCCGTCACGAGCTTCTAGCCAATGCCCTTTCCTCCTGCATGCCCGTCTGTCTGCCTGCGTCCGATTCCCCCAATCGGCTGCCTGCCCTCGCTCGCCGCGGCTCTCGTCTGCCACCGGACGCACAGCCATGCATATCATCCATGATCCATCCCCTCGCTCAAGCTTTCGCAATTTCAATTTGTCATTCCATCTTGGATCGGCCCCATTAGATGTCTTTCCTCTTTCCCCACCTGGTCCTCGCATTACCCAGCACCATCACACCCTCCCAAGCAACCCACTTCCCATTTCCCACTTCTCTACCCCCACCTGACCCACTGATTATTTTTATGACGCAAGGATCCATGTTATTGTTCTCCTTCACGCCCTTCACGATTCCACCCACGAGTGCGCCTGGTCTCTGCGCCCCAACGTTGTTGTTGTTGCTGTTGCTGCGATTACTACTGCTGTTTTTTTTGCCGGCTAACCTGTTTGTTTCTTCTACTCCCACTCCTGGCCCTGGACCACGTACCACGTTCCTATATCATATCCACCTGTATGTATGTACAACCCAAACCCAAACAAAGTTAACCTGCATGCATGCCCACACGCACTCCGCGAGCCCCACCGTCCGTCTGCAGATCCCCCCTTCGATCTTCCATGCCCATTCCGCTCCCGTTCCACCAGTCCTCGTCGACAGTTCGTTCCACCGGCAGGCGCGTGACGTCATGCGCCGCGAGCAGGCAGCGAGACGCCGGCCAGGCGGGCCAGCAGGTACCGTTACCAGTTACGCGATACGCAAACGGGCAGCGTCGACAATCGGGGCATTTATCGCCCCTTGCAGCACAACGCTCGCGGCAGCGATGCCGACCGGCCACGCGAGTGACCAGCATCGCTGCCCATGGCCAGTACTAGTGCTCGCCCTCGAGTCGCAGCGCCGCCATCATCGCTCGACATGATAAATACGAGGTGGGCGTCGGGAGGGAGTCGACGTCGTCGGCACGCACAGGACGCGGGCAGGGCTGATGGCGATGGCGATGGGGCGAGATCTCCCATCTCGCGTCCTCGGCGCTGAGATCGCGGTCGGGCCCGGGAGACAACCCCGCGAGCATCGAAGCGTCCTCCGCTCTGCGTTTGGATCCAGACGAGAGGCCCTTGCCGTATACCATATACAGCACAAGGCCCACGCTGTCGTTGTGCTCGAAAAGGCATATGCAGCATGCTGGCGGCGGCGACGTGCGACGTCGACTGCAACCGTGACTGCAACGCGCACACTCGTATCACGGCCGGGTGATCATGACGGCAGCAGGATACAAGACACGTCCTAAATCGGGCACCGGGATGCTGCTGGGGGGCGACGGCGTTGGCACTTGGGCACTTGCACTGATACGCGTACGGGTTCGGAAACGGAAATTCAGATGTGTAATTTGTACATTGCGAGACCCACTCCATTACAGTAGCTACACAAGGGCAGGAGGCCATCGAGGCAAGTATCGTATGAGAGACAAGAGACAAGAAGAGCACATCATCAGCCGCCGCGCACGGGCACACATCCCCTCATCAGGACAGAGAACAGAAGCAACCAGCCAACGCAAACACTAAACTTTAAACATGTCAAGAAAGGCAAGACGTGACGGGACGGGGAATGTGATGCGCGGCGCGCAGTGGGGGGCATAGGTACAGACCGGGGGCTACGTAGAGCAGGGGAAGAGGAAGCAGAAGGAAGCCGACCGTTTATTCGACTGAGCAAGAAAGCGGGAAGGAAAGAGGATAAAAGAAAAGAAAAAAAGTAAGAAACGCGCGTATCGGTACAGAAATCGAGGCGACTACCACACACACATACTTGAAGCCGCAGATCGTTTACAACAGCAGGTAAGACGACAATCGCAACGCAGAGCAGAGACACACAACACACCGGAACAATCGACGGGCGCCGAAGAATATCGTCGACGGCCACTCATCGCCTTCCGTAACTGCCCTGCACGGCACCCCCGTGACCCCAGTGAGTTGGCGGCGCACCCTGGGCAGGCTGCCCAAACCCATACGGCGGTCCTGCTGGCGGCGGCATCAGGCTCTGCTGCGCACCGTACATGTCCTGCCCGGGCGGCGCGCCGTGCTGCACAGGGTGGTATTGGCCCGTTGGGCTCGCGTGCTGGTAATGCGGGGAGGTCGGCTGCTGCGAAGGCGAGGCGGTGGTTGGTGATGGGCCGAGCGCGATCTGCGGCTGAGGTGCCTGACCGGGGTGTCCGTGGGTGGGAATCGAGAGAGACGGAGGGACGGCCTGCGCTGGACTATGCGGGGATGCAGGAGGATTGGTGTTGGCCGTGGCGTTGCTGCCGCTCCGCGTTGCGCGAGGGCCATTGCCCGCGGTCGAGGAACGGCGCCGGCGCTTGGAGCTGCGCTGCTCACCGTCGTCATCGCCGTCGCCCTCCTCGTCCTTGCCCCCACCAATGGCAAGCCCGCCTGGGACGTTGTTGTGGCCGACACCCATGCCGGAGCCGTGCCCGGCGCGACCGAGCGGCGGGCCGACTGGCATGGAGGACGGAAGAGCGCCGTGGGGCGCGTTGAGACATGCTTGGATAAGGTTCTTGCCCTCGGGCTGGGTGACCAGAGGCTGCAGCTTGGCCGTGGTGAAAGTGTACACCAGGCCGGTCTCGGACACGACGAGGAGCAGGACCTGCGTGCCGGTGAGGGTGGAGAGTTCGTACGCCTAGACGGGCATGTCAGTACAAGAAGCGCGGGGAACGAGGCGAGAACGCGCGGACCTTCTTCATGATACCTGGCGACGACGAGCATGAGCACACAGCCGGACGCAGAAGACAGCGCGGGGCGACTCACCAGCCTTCCTTTTTGAGAACGTGATATGTCGTCTCGATTTATCCTGGATGAATTCAATCTTAATCTTGCGGCGGCCGGCCTTCTTGTCGCCCTTGGGCTTGTCCGAGTCGTCATCTTCCTCGGCGGCGCTGTCGGCGGCGTCCTGGTCGTTGATGAATTGGTCGCCGGCGGGGATGGGCTGCTGCGGATCGGAAGGCATGTCGAGGGGCTGGTACTTGGGTGTTGTTTCAGTGAGGAATGCGGGGAGAGCGGAGGTCAGGGGAGCAGCGTTGAGGTAGGATGAAAATGAGCTGGCGTTGTCGTCGTCGCCGAGGATGGCAGGGAGGCGATGTGGGATACAAAAGGGGAAGGGGGCGGGAGCCTTGGCGGGGAGGCGGCGTCGGCGTCGGCGGCGGCGGCGGGGGGAGCTGGGTGGAGGAGGGTGACCGGAAAAGGCAGGGCCACGAAAGAGGCAAGTGGAAGATGAAGGAGGGGCAAAACGCCTCTCCCTTTTCCAGACAGGCCGCTTATCTATATCCAGCCCTTCCCCAGGCACCAACCCCGCCAAGCAGCCCAAAACAGTCTGCGCGCGCTCCCAGTCCCCGCCTGGCCCCCGGCTCTCCCGCACGCCGCCCATCGCCAATCCCGCTTACGTGCTCTCCCACGCTCATCATCCCTTTCTGTCCTCCGTTCCAGGCCCAGGGCCCACAAGCCCCCAAATGCCTCCGTTCCCAATTTCATATCCACATCCCGCTCTACCCCCCTCCCCCTCCCAACCGCCGTCCCACATTCAAAAAACATATCCAATCCATTGTCCGCCACACAACATTCGCTACATTATTCCTACACTATACAACATTGCTCTCAGAGGTCCCTCCAGGCCCCCCGATGGCGCACCCGCGCTCTTTCTGGCCGCGCAGCACGCGTTTCAAAAATGCATCTTGACCATCGAGTCATCGCCACCACGCGGCGCACATCGTCAGACCGTCGTCGTCGTCGTCGTCCACATCTTTGCTGGTTCTCTAGTCGGGCAACAGTCCTCCTCTTTCGGTGCGCGCGTGGCCGGGCGCCAACCGTAGCCAATCCACGCGGCGTCTGATTGAGCGCGCCTTCGGAGACCATTCCCGTGTCCATGCCCGTGCGCGGGCCAAGCTCAGCGAGAGCGCTCGCTATCGTGTCGATCTGCCGACAAGACTTGCCCACGCCTCCTCGACATGTTGCTCAAACGACGCCTGCGGCGCTCGGGCCTGCGCCTCCTGCAATGCCTTGAGCATCGTCGACACGTTGCCCGCGGTCGGATGCGTCTGGCCGAGATACATCGCCGTCTCTTCGTCTGCAACAAAAAAGTGGCAGCACAACGACACGAGTGTGAAAGACAAGCGATAAGACAACGAAAGGATGTCAAGAAAAAGAAAAGGAGAGGGCGCACCACTCGGATCCGCGACGACCCTGCTCAGGTGGAGGTCGCTGCATTGCGCGTCCCGACATTCGCCACCACCCGGCACTTCGTACTGGCATATCCGTTCGTTTTGCAATCCGAGGGCGGCCATGTGCTTCCGGAAGGCGCGGGCTTTGAGAGGTCTGAGGTCTGGCGTGCTTGAATCTGCTGCTAATGTTGACTGAACCACGCTCGAAGGCTGTGGCTGCTGCGGAGTAGGTAAGTGGCCAAGAAGAGGGTAACTAGAAAAGAGCGAGTCATAGGGTCGGAAACGAGGCGCTTGCTGTTCTTCCAAAATACTATCAGACTCTTGACGTTCCTGTGAATTCAAAAATGTATCCGCTGCCATCAGCACATATTAGACTCAAGGGAGCAAATAGCACCAGCGTAGTAGCTTCCCGATAGAAACCGATTACGTACCTGGGTCGACGCTGGAACGTCGACGCTTGCAATGTCTCCACCGACGGTCGGGATGGAAGATGTCGAAGGCAGTGAAGGGCGGACTAGATGCGAGGGATCGAAGGAGGGTGGGGGCGTGGCCGAAGGAACCTGTAGATGAAAAAGGAAAGCAGATAGAGTAATAATAAAATATAGTGAATGAGCGAAGCACAGCGACGAGAGCGAGCGAAAACGCGATAGCGCGGAAAGCCGGAAAGAAAAGAAGAAAACAACAATCAGAAGGAATTGTCTGAGAGAGGCGCAGAGGCGGAGAAAGGGATCCTTGCCACTTGTTCTTGCCGTGCTTCGGCTGTCAACACTAGTGGTTGCCGTATGCAGAACGAGAGGATGCGCGCCAAGGAACGTGGGTGATAAGTTAGGAAAGGAAAGGAAGCAAGGCGAGTCCAGAAAAGAACGGGTGAGACGGCTCGACAGGAGACCGAGAGGGCGGATCACTTGCCTTGTTCACCTGTCACTTGGTGCGGCGTTCCCGGCGCGGCCTCGGCAGGCGCTTCTTCTGCAGCAAGGAACAGAACGAGAACGCATCCCCAGTTGGCAAGTCGCGTGATTGTGGCGTAGGGCATAGGCAAAAAGACCGCGGCGTGGAAGACAAGCAGAGCAAACAGGTCAGCAAAACATGGTGCATCGTGGAGGGAAAGAAAAACAGTATAACCAGTGGGTGTGAACGGCGGCAGCTTGTGGAAGTCGTTCTGGTCCACCGCTGAAACCGAAGAGCCACCAGCATGTGTCGATGGCTGACCTGTAGAACGGTTATAATTAGTGACATTAGGTTAAGGTGCAATAAGGCAAAGGCACAGTAGCAGAAGTCAAGAACCAGCGGAAGCAGATACAGGCAGACACCCTGTGATAAGCTCGGGGCGGTGCAGATGCGGGTGGCCGTGGAATGCTCCCGTCGCCAGGGCCGCCCATGCGCAATGCAAGCGGACCAGCGTCGAGCTACCATACAGATGCCGAAACCGTTGCAGTGGACACATACCATTCGCAGGCGTCGGGTCGGCGTCCATACTGTTCTCCATGGCTGCGCCTTCTGAGGTGTCTCGGACAGAAGCGGAGAAGTCCGGCGCTTCCTGCATCGTTGCACCCGGGACAGATATTGACGCAGCGTGTGGCACTAGGATAGCTGCTGACTGGGGGAGAGCAGCGGTAGGCGTAGATGATCGCGTCGACCGATTCGATTGCTGGGAAAGAGGCGGGCCGATAAGATAATGGATAAGCTAGTAAGCCGTCAAGAAGCTTACCGCGGCCAACTTTCGCAACCTCATCTCTTCGCGCTCCCTGATCATTTCCCGCATCTTCTTGATCTCCAGCTCCAGTTCCACTGCACTCTTCTCACCCATGGCGGATCCAGGCCTCGGTGTCCCTCCAGATCCGGTTCCCGACGGTCTGGAGGGCCCCGCCTTGGATGCCTCTCTCTGAATCCCATCCTCTTCTCCGTCCTCGTCTTCGGTGTCGCTCACATCGATGACACATCTCCGCATATTACTCACACTAGCAAACGAAGTCCCGCCAGCGGCTGCCGCCGCCGCGGCGTTCAGCTTCCTCCTCACGTGAGGGTTTGGATGATGAATCGCAGTGTAGCCGTTTCCGTGTTCTTGCGCTCCGTTGCCATTGGTGGAGTTGGTGCGAGAAAGAGAAGAGACAGTGTACGGGTTTGCGTTGTACGTTGAATCCACATCGACGAAATCCGAAGCGACAGGTCGCTTAGTTCCGCGCCGAGGTACCACCGCAGGGACAGGGGTCGATGAAGAGTGACTACTTGACCCGCTGCCTGGAACGGCTCCAGAAGCTCCCGCCGCGAAGCCATCGCCACTAGCATCTTCCGTCTTCTTCCTTGACAAGGTATTCCCGTTAGAAGAAGGTCCGGGGGCGCGCTTCTCCTTGGCTTCGTCAGATGAGCTTGCAACATCATCGGATCCAGAGTGATTCGGTGGCTCCGTAGTAGCAGGCGCATCTTGCGCGGTCACGGGGGCTGACTGCGTCGTTGCCGATGGCTTAGAGCTCGACGCGCCGAAGTACTTCGAGAAGGAACCACTACTGAGACCTGGGATGTCGTCGTCGACATCCATGGCATCGGAACTAGCAAAGATCAAGGTAGATGCTCTTGAAAGCCCAGTATTCTTATCGCTACTACTGCCGGCAGAGGTAGGATCGATGCTGTTGAGGAAATCGTCGACGCTGGCAGCTGGAGCTAGTGGGCGGGAGGCAGCTTTGGTGTCGATGGTGACAGCCTTTGAAGCAGAATGCGAAGACGAAGTGGCGCCCGAGTTGCCGCGCTTCCGCGAGTCCAAGACCGCCTTGCGAGCAAGAAGCTGCCGCTTTGTCCGTTGCTCCATATCTGCCAAAGAGGCCGCTGCTGAAAGAGCCTCGGCTGACGGTGAAGATGGATTCGAACTCTTTGGTATGAAGGTTGGGGCGGCCGCGGAGAGACCATTCATCGACGTCGAAGCTCCGGGTGATTGGGCATTTGAGACACGAGAAGCAGAGACAATCCCATGGATGGCGGATCCTCCGGATGGGTATTGGACAGCGGCGGCAGCACGCATGGTGGGTGTACTGGGCGTGGTCGTGGACGAAAATAAGGCAGCAATTACAGACTTGGTTGGTGGAAAAGGCAAGATCCCAGTGCTGTCGAAGTCGGTCGGAAGACGGAGGTTTAACTCCGTGAAAACATAGTAAACAATCTCTCGAGACAGCCCGCAGTGGACAAGGTATTCTGGGGCTACACCCCATCCAAGAAGATCAAGGACGATATCCTTCGCAGTATTGTACTGGTCTTGCGTCACTGTGCAAACAGATTTAGAAAGGCTATATCGAACCCTAAAGGTACGACGTACTGGTCAAACCCGGCCGGACATGATTTTCGTCGATGATGTAACCAATGCGGTGAAGCGCGGTATACTCATCGATAGTAGTTTTGGGGGTCACCGGTTGTGTTCTCTCAGAAAAATGGGAACGACTCGCTGAAGACGCTGATGGCGAAGACGTGGGAACGGGCCTGATTGCAGAGTCGGTATCGATGAGCGATGGTCGAGACGGTGGAGGCGCCGGTGTTGGGAGCGAAGGTGAGCGAGCTAGTGGGGCATGGATGACAGGAGATGCTGGTTTCAGAGGCGCGACAGGCTGGGCAGGAGCTTGGGGTGGGGCCGACGGAGAAGGCTCATCCTCGTTCTCGCTGATTTCGCCCTCTTCGCGCATCGAAACATCCTGTGTCGCTGAAGAATCGCCCTTTGCTGAACCGAGCTGCGCAGAAGATGGCTGGGATTTACCAACCGCCGCAGACGTAGATGGCGCAGATGGCTGAGTCGGTGCGGAGTCATCCTCGCCATAGTCAAGCGTGATGGAGGGGGTTTCCTCGACGACGGGGCGCGAGAGAATGGGAGGCAAGAGTTGTTCTGGGGCCAAGGGAGCCTTGCGCCTCTTTGCTTTGAGGGTCAAGAGGGCGGCCTGGCGAAGCTGGGAGGCGGGATCAGTCGCTGAGGCAGACATGGTGCCGTGCTCGCAGTCGCACACAATGTGACACAAATGATCGTCTTCATAAACATCCTCTCTCATATTCCCCTCTCGGCATCCTCCGGCCTCACGCCACGCACGGACCCTCCCCCATCCGTCTCCTAGCTTTCATATTCTCTTCACACATATAATGGTGTTGTTGGCTTCGTATTGAACTTAATGTCACACTCCAGCACGCTTCTTCTGAGTTCACCGCTGCTCAATTGACGTCGAACTGCGTGCTTTTCTTCACTGGGGGAATGAGTCGATGTGATCCGAAATCAAATGTACGACAAATTCAAGAGAATGTCAATATTTGCGCAGCATATAATTCCGGCATACATGCAAGACAATCATATCATGTATT